>PVIJ01014219.1:0-41759 GCA_004024925.1 Scalopus aquaticus | reverse complement strand
AAAAAACCTCACATAGCTAAAGCCCTCCTAACCAGGTCGAACTTTGATTTCTCGAAAACCTTTATAAACATGTAACTAATGAAACCATGCAGTATTGGGGTGTCTCATTGCAGACACCAAACTAAGGGCTGATGGCTGGTTGGAGGGCTCACAAGGGCTACCCCCAGGTGGTAGTTGCCAAAGGGTGGCCCATCCCCACCGGTTTCCAGAGGAACAGGTCCCTGCCTTGGGGACCACCTTTACTCCCACCCACGCTAAAGTCCTTCATCCTTGGTAACCAGGGCTGGGCTCTAGAACACACAGCAGGACTCTGGAAAAAACAATAAACAAAACAGCCTTGTCACACTGAAATGCAGAAAACTTCATATACAGATAAACTCTGCAAAAAGTAACGGGATTAGGGGGTGGGACAGACAAGGTGACATTGAGAGAGTCAGATGCTACCTACAAGCTTTAGTTTTTTTCACCGGAAAAAAAAAAAATGGAGAAAAAACTACTAACTCTGTGTTGCCAGCGGGGTCAATTACTGAATGCATCTGAAAAAGTGTTGTAAATATATTGGAGAAATGTTATGTTATAGTCTACAATCTTGGTGGAAAAAAATGTTCACCCAGAATTTTTCTTTACGTTGTTTCCCCACTGCAAATGTCCTTGCCTTTCACTGAATTCAGCTTGAGTCATCCTTTAAAGACTGGCCAAGAGCTAACCCCAACCTCACTCAGAACTATGAAGTTGGAAGAGTCCTCAGACAGAATTTCTAGCACTTTCCACACTGGTTCTGGGACATATTCAGGGATGTTACTCAATGCCATATTATAGTAGGATTTGTAATAAAATAATTTCATGAAATTCTACAAATAAGATTTTCCTGTTATAGATTCATGAAACACAAAATTGTCTTCAAGGTTCTGAGAGGTCCTTAGGGAAATAAATCTGCTCTATTCTTATTGAACATGAACTTCTGAAACATGTTTGTCTTGTGCCCCTGCCCTCCCACCATTTCTTTTTTAATGTCATATCTATTACTATTCCAAGAGGAATTTTCCACAGAACACCATTGTGGGCTGTGTTCCTCTCATTCAGTGCCCTCATTTTGATAACAAATGTCTGATGAGGGAGAACCAAAGATCAGGTAGCTAGTGATATTAGTGCTCCAATTCCTGGTGGTCTCTCTCTTCTCAGAATCTGTATTGGACACAATTTAACACCTGGTTATCTTTAGGTCTTATCATGGTATCTTTTATTTGTTAATATATGTGTGATTCAAAATGAAAAAAAAATATGTGCAGAATCACTCCATCTAGTTTCTGGAACATTTCAATCACTCAATAAATGTTAAATCTAAATGTGTCTATTTATGTAGCTTTCCCAACTAGATTGTGAGCTCCTGGGAGGGGTTGTGTCTCCTATAATTCTGCACATCCTCATAGCTCAGACAATCTTCCTAGACACACTCAAACACACGAAACTGCTTTCTCATTTACTGATTGAAAATCAGGGGCAGCCCCAGTTTTATGCCCATTGGAGGAAAAGGAGAAAGCCTGACATTAAAGCAATAAAACGAACCATTTCCCCTACAGAGTTAGTCTAACATTAATAAAAGCTTCATGTTGCACTATTATCCTCTCCTCTTATTATTTTCGTGTATTTCATGCTGGATATAAATGTCAGAAGGCTTTATCTATCTGCATTTTCATGGGATTTATTGTTACTGAAAGAACACACGCTATGACTTCTGGCAAGGGAAACTTTGTCCTCAGTGGCCTTTTCTCTCCAACCTGTCCAAGTCCCTCAGGGATGACAGAGCTATAGACACCAGGTAGAGAACGCTGTCTGCTGTCACAAGCCAGGGGGCAAGACCCCCATCTCCTGTTCTCCAATCCTGTGTTTTGGGCCACTTGCTTCTACTCTCTGGACTATCAGGAAGCAGAAATGGTGGTATTGAAGCGTTTATTGTCCCATTGTCCCCACCTAACTCTCCTTAATAGAATCTTGATTTTGTTCAGATATCTATCTTTTCTCTGCCTGAACAGATGATTCATGGGGAGAGATTCTTCCCTGAGAACCAGAAATACATTCTGATTAAACCAGGGATTTTTAAATCCACCACACATCAGAATCATCTGGAGGGTTTGTTAAAATGCAGATTGCTGGGTTCCAGTCTCAGAAATTCTATCCAGTAGACCTGGGGAGGGACCATGGAATTTGCATTTCCAGCATGTTCCTAGATGAGGTGAATGTTGCTGGTCTGGGTGTCACACTTTTCAGACCACCCATCTCAGTCAATGGAGGTACCCTGTTCCCCAGGTGGTGTGACTACATTTTAACTAATCTCCAAACTAGAACCCAAGTAGTTTATTTGGACATGATGCTAGGTATCACTGTGAGGGAGTCAGAGAAAGCCACTGAGGGTGAATGAAGGGATCAGTGACCTCTCTGTCCTGCTGGGAGTTATTGCTACCAAAGACCTTCTGCAGGATTCAGAATTCATCCCCTAAAGAATGAAGAAGCCAAGCTTTAGTTCCCATCCCTGGTTTGTTTGCAGTGGCTCCCAGAATTCCCTGGCTCTTCCAGCCTGGCTCCCACACAGTCTGATCACACTCTAGAGGGCGCTCGCAGACTCAGAGATGGGTTGCCTGAGAAAGAAATCAAGGGCCTCTGCGGGATTTGCCTAGTAAGTCATAGGTGACCCAGCAGGCTGACAGCATATCAGAGTAACTACAGAGTCCACTATTGATGAGCAGGTGATGCAGTCTTGGCCAGTAAAATGTGAGGGAGCTCTTGCTGAGGTTTCTTGGTACTTAAGAAAACTATAGAAGGGAAATCTTACCCCCTGGATGTTGTCATATCTGACTAGGACATTGAAATGACTGTGCCATATCATGAACATAGGTAGCCTTAGGGTAAAGACACTGCCGAGGAGAGCAAAATAGGGAGTTTGATGCAAGCTGTGTCTTTGAGGGAGTTTTTGAGATATTGCTATACTATGGCTGGAACCACTGGATTTGTTGTTATGAGAGAAAATAAATGGTGCCATTGTTAAACCATGTTGGAACTGGGGTATTCTCTGAATGCTTTCAGAAGCATCTGATACAGATTCCCTGAAATGCCAGATTGAAATTGTGCTTCACACGCTCCCTACTTCGAATATGGTGAGAGGTCTAGAAGTGTCACCAGGGAGCTCATGAGAAATGCAGATTTTCAGGTCACATTCAGACCAACTGAATGGGATTTGCATTCACCCTGGCCCGTGGTGATCCATGCAAGTGCCAGGAGTCCAGCTTTATAGAGTCCTGGTGATTAAAAGAGCTGATGGACTGGAGCACACAACTCATGTTGAATTTGGTAGTTTTTTTAGTTATCAATAACTAAATAGTTATTTGGTGCCTCCTTCTACTCTTATTCTTCATCCCTTATTTAAAAACAAGATGGCATGTGACTATGGAAATGTATCCAAATGTGAAAGTCACTGCTTGTTAATTAGTGTGCAAGGTAATTTCTACGTAGGAAATGGTTTTCCTAAATATTAATGAGCAATTAGAAATGCATTCTGTAGACAGACAACATTGTGAGTTAAGGATGAGTAGAGGGAGGTGAGGATAAAAGTATGTACACACATAAGCATGGTTATATACTGGGACTCACTTTGTGGGCTTGTATTTTTCAAAGTCTGACCCAGGGTAATTTGAATAAAGTGAACCAATTAGTACCAGGGTAACTCTCATAAACAAATGAATCACCTACTGGAAAAAAAAAAAAAAGAAACCAATAACTCTCCAGATCTAGCAAGTGTTAGGCTCTGTTGTCATGTTGGAAGAGGCTGGAACAGACTTTAGACTGAGATATCCCAAAACAGCATTTCTTACATTACATTCTTCAGAATTTCAGAGAGTAAAATTCTTATGACTTGAATCATGATTCTGTGGTCAAATGAACTTGAAAATGTTGGGAGACAGTGATAAAGAGGTGAGCACTTATACTCAATTATTTTTTTGTAATCGGTCAATACTCAAGAGGCTCTTTTTCCTTTCCCAGTACCGTGCCCACATTTTCCTAAGAGGCCCTAGTATCTGCACTCCCACAGCCCTGTCCCCATAGAGCAGCCAGGGTAGGCTTTTAAAAATGCTAATGAGATTGGGTCATTCTCCTATTCAAAATGAATCAATATAATTTATATTCACAAATGTATTTTTCCTCTAACATTGTCAACAAATCCCTTTTATAGCGCCTATGTATTCTTCACAATGTTATGACTGACCATCCCCCTTGTTCTCCATTTTGGTGAATATGCCCAAATATTTCTTATCTGAGCTTTCTTACATGCTTAAATACCATTTTCTCAAACAGGCAATTTCTCGTACTCCTCCCATCTCTTAGAACAGCGCTACATTCCTTTCAGAGCAAGTTCTAATTCCTAGTAATATTTCTATTTGAGTTATTATTTATATTTGTCTCTCCTCCAGAATAAAATCCGTGAGAAATCTTATTCAGTGACTCTGTGCCCAGCACAGTGTCTGTTGCATGGGGGACAATCAGCAAAAAATTTTTTAATGACTGAATAAACTGTGTATCGCAAACACAGCAACGCTTGGGATTTTTCTAATGGATTTGAACACGGGGGCTTTTTTTCAGCCTGGGAGTAATATTCCATGGCATATATTTTGAGAAATGCTTTTCGAAAGTCAATTCCACTCCTCCTAAGTGTGAAAAGGGGAATATAAGTTATAACTACATTTCAAGCTCTAACTCGCTGGGTGACCATGGGCAAAGTTATTTCAAGCTTGAGTCTCACTTGTGGAATGATGAGCCTGGATGAGATAATCTCTACAATCCTTTATAGCCCCTGAATTCTGAAGTTCTAATCATATAAAAAGAGTACCCCTTTCACTCCGGTCATGGTGGGAAGTCTCCACGAGGAAGTCAAATCGACTGACCTCATTTCACTGTAGAGTATTTGTAGTCTGGGATGGGAGATCAGGGAAAGGAAGTCAATACAGCATAGCTAGCTTTCCACGAGCCATTTCACCAAGATTTCCGTGATGTCTTTTTAGAAAAGAGAGAGGAATGGGACTTGATGGCGGTGTGATGGACTGGTTTTGTAACTGGTTGAAAGATGGTCCCAGGAGTGCTAATTAATGGATCAGTGCTTACCTTGAGGACAGGGACTGGAGATAGCCCCCAGGCTCAGTCCTTTGTCCTGCCCTGTTCAACATTTTTTTATCAATGTCTTGGATGAAGAGTGAGAGCTTATGATCATCAAATATGTAGGTAACATGACAGTAGGAGTATGTTGGAGAACAGAATCAGAATTCAAAGTGGGGCCTCCCCGGTGCCGCAGCAGTTAAGTGCTGCGCTGTGGAGCTGTTGGCGGTGGCGACGTGAGTTTGACGCCTGGCCAGGGAGATTCCCACATGGCGCAGCAGACCTCTCCTGCCCCGCCCACTGCTCCCCTCAGCAGTGTATTTTCATCTATCTGCCTGTTCCGCTCCCCACTCTGTCTCTGGTGAACCCTCTCAGTGCCCCACGCCTCTGGCCTGTACCCCAGCTTGTATGCATAAATAAATAAATCTTTTTAAAAATTAAAAAAAAAAAGAATTCAAAGTGATCTGAACAGCCCAAAGAAGTGAACTATATCTAAAATAAAGAAATGTAGTAATATCAAAGGAAAGTCCTTGAAGTTGAAGTCACAACCGATTGCAAAAATCTAGTTACCAAAATGTGTGTGTGTGTGTTGCGTGTTTGTGTGCCTGGATAACCTTTTAGAGTTTTATTTGATAGTAAAATCAATATAATAAAATAATAAAAGGTAGCCACCCACTGTAAATATTTACTACAGGTTGAAAATCCATGAGTTGAAATCCAACATGTAAAGAGTCAAATGATAAATGGTAAATGCTTCCTAATCAGATGAAACTCACATATTATAAACAGACTATAGACTATAGTCACAGAATAGTTTATAAGAGAGTGAGGATAAGAATTTAAAAAATTGAGATTTAGTCCAAAGAAAAGCAGCTTAACTTTGGAAACCAGGGTCTTTCCACCTCCACCAGTCAGGATTCTATGTCTGTGACTTAATTTTTCAGTAACTGAAACTCTAATCACCTGTCACAATGTGTTGGCATGACGGTGTGTCTCTCCAACGATCAGCAGTTATTTAAAGACAAAATTTGTATTTCTTAGATCACCATCAGCCACCCAGTAATTTATTTAGAAACTGGAGCCTGGAATCAATGAGTTTAATAAATATAAACATTGTTACTTTTCTTTGATATCTTTAGTATTGTAAGTATTTATGTTTATTCTTTATAATCCAGTGGGTTAGCAGAAGTTTCAGCAGGAAAATGTATGCCATGTGATAATTATAGATTTCCAAACATGCTTTGGGCTATTGGGACAGATAGTGCATTTCTCATCAGTGCTGGCAATCAAGCCAAATTTGGAATTTGGAGGATCATTCAATTGGAGCTACTGTAGACAAGACTCTAACCATTCATTCTGTTTGCTTGAGTGACTTTTCTATCCCTTAAAACTTGATTTTGATTTGGAGGTTTCTCCTACAAAGTATGCTTTGATCCCTCAACAGCAAGCTATTTCTTGAATTTTTGTCTGCCATTTTGTACCTCTGGGACTTTAGTCTCACTATCTGCCAGTCTATAGCCCACCCAAATTTTGTATGTAAAATCCCTGTTCATCCTTTAGAGAATTTCTCATGCTTAACTTTTGCTTGAAACACTTAATAAACAACCCACCTAAACTAATCCTTTCCTCATCTGCCTTTCCCTAGAGCAATAGTCCCTCTCTTACACCTTCACCATGTTCTAGTTTTTATCATATAGTTGCCAATCTGAATTACCACAACTCAAAAGGGGAGAATATATATAAATCCATCAATTAGGGGATTTCTCTTTTCTGTCACATTTCTGCTAACGCCTTAAATGACAAGATTAGAGCTTATTATTCAGATCTTTAAAATATGCAGTTATCTGCCTATAAACACCACAACTCCTCCTGGTATTTTTTTCTCTATATATAAATATGTGTCTAAGCAAGTGCTGGACCTATTTTTCCTATGCTACTATGCAGCTGGAGAGTGAGAACTCCTTTCCCTGAAAGTGCTAAAACAGGAGTGAGAAAATGAAACAAATACCTAGGCCACAGGAAGGGAAAAGAAAAAAAAAAGAGTTAAAGTGATTGAAATTCACCATAAGACTCTAGGCTGGCAGGAAGAAATCGGGACGATAGAACCCGTCACTACATTTTGGTTGACAGGTTTGTTTACCAACATGTGGTTTCTTGTCTGGCAGAAGGAAGCATTTTAAGAAATGTTGTGATTCTCTCTTATTTCTCTTTGGGCTTCAAGTGGTTTCATCCAATAATATTTGTATGAATAAGAGTAAATAAGTAAATGAGAAGCATATGGATAAAATTTCCCTTGCAATGTGCTTTGGTGTTAGAAGGGAGTAAAAAGTTGCTACAGAAAGTCTATGCCAGGCATGTGCTTGGTTTGGGGAGAATTGGACATCAGTTAAAAATCTCCCTTACTGTGGGCCCATCTCCCCCTCCTCCCAACACTGACTCCTTTTTACTGAATAGTGTTTGGTAGGAATTGCTTTGCCTACAGCCCTGGGCTTCCTGCCACAGAAAACCAGATGGGTTTCCTATCCTTAGAAAACTATTATTTAGTAAATATCAATAACAGTGCCAGCCGGGCTTCTAAGCTCTTTGTGGGGTCACTGTATTTAATACCTACCATGGCCTGATGACATTTCTGCCTTTGTACCTTGGTATTCTTACTTGGCCATGGTGGTTCCCCTTGCCCAAATTTGCAGAGGAGGAAACTAAGACAGAGGAAGGTTAAGGAAGTCACTCAACATTAAAGACCCAGCAAATGTGTTCACTGGGACTTGAACCCAGGCAGTCTGTCTCCACCATGCTTAGAGTTAACTTCTAGACAATTCCACCTCTCTACCCGCTGTCTACAAACCACTAGCTGAGCCAGGAGTAAGAAACAAAACACTGCTTTTTTTATTCCCAGGGCTGAACCATGAGGCAGATATTCTTCCAATATTTTTATTGGTGATGCAACTCAGACACAGTGAGCTGGAGAATAATGGAAACCAGGATTTAAACTCAGATTTCAGCCTGAAGTTATTCTGTGCACTAAGAGCGGTCTTTAAATTAATTGCATCAGAATTCTGCCATGGGAAAAGGGATGTGCTGGTTAAAACAAAGTACTGATTTCAGACCATCTTGATAATCTCTGAATCAGCACCACTAGTGTGGGCCTGAGGGGCTTCACTTTTAAAGTGATCAGGTGGTTTTTTGACTTTCAAAACAGTGTCTTGTGCTGCCCACTAAAACCTATATATGGAGAGAGGCGCCCACCAGCTGACATACATCCATAAGGAAATTTAAAAGGATATGGAAGAGGAAGACATTTTGAGTGTGGACTGAAGGAATGAAATGGCTACAAAACAACAAATTGGAAAATTGGGTGATTCTATGTCTCTTTCTAGATTCATCTGTAAGGTCTTGGATTCTGGACACCTCTTGAGACCTGGGGACAGAGTAAGTGGGAGAGAGGTCAGCATATCAGGACACAATACCTACCTCCCACTCTTTGATGTTGGACTCCCTGTGACTTAGGTCTTCTCTCTGCATTTTAAATTCTCAATTTGTAGGATATGCACCTTGTTGATTTTTATGCAAACTAAGTGAACTATATATCTAAAGCAATTGACATACAGTAGGTATTCCATAGCCCTTTGTTTCTTTTTTCAGTTGGCTTGTCATGTGATGATACTTTATCACCAGTCCCTTTATTGAGGTAGATTCAATTGCCAGCCTTCACCACCCAAGTCTGCATTACACCAGCCATTATAAATTTCCTATTAGCCAATTATTTCCCTTCTCTTAGATCATAAAACTGTCTTCAAGGGAAAGCATTTATCTATTAATATGAAATTCATTGTCAGTGGTAGGCGATGACTTGGAGGTGGACGGTCCGCCTCCCAGAAGCAATCAGCTAGTGAAATCACAGACGGGGTTTATGAGGGACCAGAACAGAAGAAAGAAGCAGAGTGAGATTTCATGGCCATCGCCACATGCACTTCCGGCTTCCCTCCCTGGAACCCTCACCTATGGAAATCTGAATTGCCACCCCTCTCAGGGTCAGAGGAAAAGGAATCAGGGGGAGAATGCAATGAATCCAATTATGGGTTCTTTAGTTTGCTGATCTGTACATGTATGAAATCTCTAGTCTCCCAATCTCACCTACCTAAGGTTCTGAATATTTATGTTGACAACTTTTATCAGAAAAAAATGAAGGCATGAAGGATTACACCGAGGAATGAATGTCTATTGCATGTGTTTATCTTTTTGCAATGCTGAATAGTATTCCACTGTGTATATGTCCCACATCTTCTTGATCCAATCATCTATGGAACTAGAAGGGATCATGCTCAGCGAAATAAGCCAGGAAGAAAGAGAAAAATATTGAATGGTTTCACTTATAACAGGAATATAGGGGAACTAAACAAGAGAGAGACACTCAGCAAGGAAGGGGGAGGATAAGGCCTCAAAATGGGGTAAAAAAGGGCACAAGGGACCATGGAGACGAGGCACAGGTGAATTGGTGGTGGGTTACCCAAGGGGAATACATAATGTAAAAGATAGAAAAAACAATAATAAAAAAAGGAATGAATGTCTAATTGGAAAAAATTCAGAAACTCTTATGAGAAATATTGGGCTCAAAAGTTCTTCGAGAATATTGCTTAAATTCCAAGTTCCATTACCATCTCTATCTCCTTGAAACACCAGTTCAAAACTAACACCTTTATTTTGGGCAGAAACATAAAATTGTCAAGTCAAAAAGAGCAGTCATTTATAAGAACTCTTAGGCAATGCTCTCCTTCGAGGAAATCAGTAGCTTGTTCACATTTCATATTGTAATGCAGTTCATATTTGTTACTTTATAAATCCAATGGGATGAAAAGCCAGGCACCATTTTGCAGATGACAAAAGTAAGGCTCAGAGGAAGGAAGATGCTTGCCAAGGTCGCTTGAGTCACCCAAGATGAGGCCTTAAACCATGGCCAGACTCCCTGCCCTTCACTCCCTTCCCGGGGCTATAGTACTTCTCAATTCCAGGCAGGCCAAATATTACGGATGAATTCCTTTCTCTATCTCTTTCAATCTCTTTTTAGAAACTTTTAATTAGTCCCCAGCTCTCTGCCATTATTAGTATTTGTTATTAAGTATTAAGAGCCATTCCTGCTCCCTTCTCCTCCTCTGTGCCCCTCCCCATGCTTCCCACTCAGAAGCTTCTAGTTTTAATTGTTATATTTTTTCACCAGTGATCAGTGGAGCTTCCCTAATGATCTCAACTCATTTGGAGGGTTTATGGCTCCAGCACAGAACTCCAATAAAAAGAAAAGAGAAGCTTTGCTGGAATCCCTTGAGGGCTTTGCTCCTGCCAAATGCAAAATCCTTTCCAGCTCACTACCCCACCCCCACCCCAAGGCGCTATCTTGCATGGAAAGACTCCCATCTCCTACTGGGGGGAAGCTGCTCCCCTCTTGCATCCTCCCACTACTAACCCTTCTTCTGCCTCCTCACTTTCCCGGGATGTTGTCTGAGATACCTGCCAATAGCCAGCAGGACCGTGATTACAACTGTTGAAAGATACGATAAGTGCATTAAGGAAGGAAGAGAGGAGGGTAAGAGGAAGATTTATGGGCCACCTATTTTTTATTTATTTATTTATGTATTTATTTATTTATTTATTTATTTATTTATTTATTTATTTTTAAGATTTATTTATTTATACATACACTCTGGGATACAGGCCAGAGGTGTGGAGCGGTGAGAGGGTTCACCAGAGACAGAGTGGGGAGCAGAACAGGCAGATCAGAAATACACTGCTGAGGGGAGCAGCAGGCGAGGCAAGAGAGGTCTGCCACACCATGTGGGAATCTCCCTGGCTGGGCGTTGAACTCGCTGCCAACAGCTCCACAGAGCAGCGCTCAACCGCCGCGCCACCAGGGAGGGCCCTGGGCCACCTATTTTTGCCATCCTTGCCTTTGCTTAGGATTTTGTACAAAATCCTTAGATGAGTTGAGTATTCACGACCATGTGGAGGTAGTTTCATATATTAGGAGAGAGGGAGAGAGCACTATTAAAACATTCCTCATGGCAGACACACAGTGGGACTCCTAACAGCTAATATTAGTGAGCACTCACTATGTGTCACGCCAAGCATAAAGCACTTAGCATGTACACAGTTTTTGAAGCTTCACCATAACCCTGCCGTGCCTTTGTTCTCATTAACCTCATTTTGCCAGCAGGAAAGTAAGTAATTGAGCCAGGATTCTAAACCAGGTATTTGGCTCCTAAGACTTTACATCGTGTGTGCTGTTCTAGAACTCGTCTCCCACTATACTTCATTATAGTGAATTTAAATCTCCTGAAGGGTCATTGGTTATCTAATATAAGCATTTTTAAAACTTAAGGTAGGGGCGGGGGGGGGTGGTGTCTCCCTGGTGGCCTAAGGGTTTAAGCACTACCACCATGAAGGGCCACAGCAACGGCCTGAGTTAGATCCCCAGCCAGGGAGCTGACACACATGGCACAGCAGACCTCTCCTGACTCGCCCGCTGCTCCCCTCAGCAGTGTATTTCAGTAGATCGGCCTGTTCTGCTCCCCTCTCTGTCTCTGGTGAATCCTCTCATCCCCCACACCTTTGGCCTACACCCCAGTTCTTATGTGCAGAAATAAATAAAATAAATCTTAAAAAAAAGGGTGAGAGAAAATAATCCTTCTTCATCTTTGATGTGGAGAGAACCAAGCACAAGAGGGGAGTAATACCCTGCCCCACAACAATACCCTGCAAGGAAAGCTGCAGAGCCAGACCTCAAGTCCGTGAGCAGGACAAGAGATACATGCAGGTGACTAAGAGCTGGTGGCAGGACTCCTCCCCTGACCAAGCTCTGTGCTGGTCATTTCATTGGCTTACGCTGTTTACTTTCTCAGAGCCCTGGCTTTGGTCATCTGCAAAATAAGGATAAGCATGTCTATCTCCCAGTATGCGAGTTATTTTATTATTATTGGGTATTTTGTCTGCTAGAATATAGACACACACATTATACATTTGACTTTCCTTCCCAGGCTCATAAGAGATATTTTGTGGCAAGGGGAGCCCCTCTAACAGGAAGGTCTCAGCCCATGTTTATAAGGCTGGATCTTCTTATCTCACTGCTCCATGCTGCTGGTTCACCAAGAAGAGAAAGGAGGAAAGTCACGGATATGTATGAACTGGATGACTTTTCTTTACTAACTCATACTATTCTTAGCACTGGATGGATCCTGGTTAAAAAACTAAACGGGGTGCCTATCAAGAAAATGACCACATTACTTGAATGTTTCAGATTCCTAAAAGCTTCAGGTTGGGAAGGTGTAAAATTTAAATCCTTTACCTTAAAGAGAAGGAATAAACAGATTCAAAGATGAGAGAAGACTCACCCATGATCACATGGTTTGAAATGACAGAATTCCTAAAACTCAAATCTTCCTAAAACCACACTGCTTCATCTAATGCTGCTATAGAGAGATTATGTGAATAGTTGAGCTTGGTGTGGATTCTAACTCAAGGAGACCCAACCAAGAAACTTCCCAGGTAGATCTCCCCACTGAAATTGCTCCCCCGGGAGCAAAAGCTTCTGAAATTCACCAGCGAGTCATACCCGCTGACAGTGTTGGAGCCCATCAGTTCCATGTCTGATTAATGAAGAACATCTAATAAACACGAGGAGGAAAGCCAAAGATTTGAATGCTTAATTATCTGCCCAATGATTGAAAGTCTAATTTCATTTGCTTGTGCTTGTTTTTGAAGGCTCCTGTATTTTCCAGTGAAGGAAAGAACTTTAGAGGGCAGGGACAGAGTGAGATAAATTCATTAAAGTGTGTCTTGTTAAATTCTAATTTATTTTCAAATTGGATACAATGATCTTATGGATCACATGGAAGTGTAAAAATTTGAAGACATACTACCGATATAACAGACTGGCAGAACCCTTAGTCAGCACACAAAATTCAGCATACTGAATTAAAATGAATAAAATATTAATTTTGGTAATGTAATTTAAAAACATCAGAGAAGAAAACATCAGACACCAGGAACTCTGAAACTCTGAACACAAAGGGATAGATGAGAGCATGTTAGACAGTTTTATTAGTGCATCTGTCAGTTCCTAGAGATCTAATGAAGAGTTTTAAGGTAACAGTTGAGCCAAAGGAGAGGAGAAAACTTGGGACCTAGCGCTGTGAAGTCAGACAGATCAACTGCATCAAGCCAAGGTCTCAAGGGTACACTACAACTGGGTGGACGAATCCCTGAATTTATAAGGAAAACACCCATCTAGTTCTCTGTAAGGTTCAAGACCCAACACTGTATGTATGTTCAAACTCAATTTATTCAAAGTTCACAAGTCAGCAGAGTTGTGACCAAAATTAAAGTTCACCAATGCTTCAGGGATTTTGTTATAGAGACGTTACTGTATTGATTAACTTTATATTTTATTAACTTAAATATATGTTATCAACTCTCAAGTAATCATTAAAGAACAGTATAATTCAGAACTTTCAAATTAGTAAGTAATGAAGAAAAATTAACTTGTTCCAAAAAAAGAAAGAAAAAGAAATAAAAGTAAAATACAGAAAGTTAGATAAAAAGGAAGCACACAGTCAAAGTACAAATTGAGTCATATCAGTAATCACAGTCAAGGCGAATAGATTACCCACTTCAATTAAAAGATTAAAAATGCATAAAAATGAAATCCAACTAGAGAATACCAGGGAAAACCAAAAACACAACTGTATTTACGAGCTGCAAAACCACAATGGAAAAATACAACAGGAAAATGCTCCTTAACAGCTGGCCTGGCTCTTAGAATTTCAGATAACCTGTATGCTAAAGTTAAGGAAAAATGTAGAAGAGGCAAAGAGAGACATTCTATAGAAAACACACATACTATTAAGAGAATATTATTTTAACCTTGTCATCACTAATCTACACGATTCAAACCACATAAATAATAAACTTGATTAGTATAATACTGACTTCCTGGACATTTTAAATAATTGATGATTTTCTATGTCAAGAACATTTCTCAATAAGTTTCACAGAACAAATATTACATCACCGAATTCTCTGACCAAAATGAAATTTAGAGGTCAATAAAAAATTAACCAAAATATAAATAAATAAATTGTATGTGTTTGTGCATAATATACCATCAGCAAAATTTACATTTATATACACATCAGAAAATTAAATAGAAGGATATTCCAAATTACCCATGGGTCAAGGAAGAAATTATAATAGACATTCAGAAATATTTACATATAAATAAATTTGGTAATCCTGCCTGGCAAAACCATGTTACAGCTGAAATGATATTTTAGAAGTTTAGTGTTCTAAAATCTTTATTAACAAAAGCAAGAGAGGTTAAAGTTACTTAAATATGCGTAAAGGAAGAGCAGGAAATCTGAAGAAATGAGGATTTAATAAAAGACAAAGATGTGTGTGAGGGAAAGAGAGAGTATAGATAACAATGTTAAGAAAAGGGACATAGTTTTAGCAACAATTAATATAAGAGGAAATGTGTACAATAAACAAACATGGCAATTTGTAGAAAAGCATTTACATGAATCAAATCTTTAAAAATTTACCTTCATAAACCTGACTAGTAAAAGAAAGTAGACAGAAAATCTGAATTATCTCTGTAAATAATAGTGCTATTTAAACAGTGTTTTAACCTATTCCCATCAAAAAAACTATAGGTCCAGTAAATTTTACAAGTAAATTTTATAAAATATCTAAGAGACCAGTCATTTTAATTTCTTACAAAATATCTTTCAGAAAACAAATAGAGGGAGGATAGTTCCCAACTTTTCTTTTGAGGATAGGATAACCATACAAACAAAATCACACAGAAACAACATATGATAGTAACATAACAAACCACACCACTCAGAAACATGAGAAACAGTTAATTAAATATTAATAAGCTTCATTGAAACAATTCATCATGATTAGTATGAGATTGTTCTTGGAATGATTGATATTTAAAAATCTATATATTTATTCAATTTTATTAACTGACCAAGAGGAAAAAGTAAATCTCAATGGAGGCAATAAAACTTGCAATAAATTCTTGGCAATTATTCATAGTGAAAACTCCTAGTGAACTATGAAGAAAATGGAATTTCCTTAACTGGATAAAGGAGAATTAAGAAAAATCTACAAGAGAAACAGAAAGGAGAGAGATCTACACACAAAGCAAACCCACTACATAAGCAAGAGGGCAAAACAGATTAATGGGGAAATTATGATTGGTTTAATAAATGGTGCTTCTGTGAAAATCAGTTCTCTACATGGGAGGGAAAAAAATGCCAAGTGAAGCCCATCCTACATCAGAAATTAACATCATTTCCAGATAATTTAAAGACTTAAGTAAAGTAACAGTCAATAAAACTGTCCCCCAAAGTAGCTAATATTTTTGTGTCTGCAGAATAAGGAAAAGTTTCTTAAACAAAATTGAAAAGAATGAAGCATGATGAAAACATAAATTTGATTTCTTTGATATTAGAGGGATCTATTCATTATAAGAATTCATAAAGAGAGAAAATAAGGGCCTCCCTGGTGGCGCAGCGGTTAAGCGCTGCGCTGTGGAGCTGTTGGCAGTGGCAACGCGAGTTCGACGCCCAGCCGGGGAGAGTCCCACATGGCGTGGCAGACCTCTCCTGCCTTGCCCGCTGCTTCCCTCAGCAGTGTATTTCTGATCTGCCTGTTCTGCTACCCGCTCTGTCTCTGGTGAACCCTCTCGCCGCCCCACGCCTCTGATCTGTACCCCAGCTTGTATGTATAAATAAAAAATAAATCTTTAAAAAAAAAAAGAGAGAAAATAATACGAGAGAAAATAGTTACAGCCACATAAATGACAAAGGTTTACCTTGTAGGGTGGATAAACACCTCTCACAAATCAATAAGAAAAAGAAAAACTACAAATTATCAAAGGGAGAAAAGATGGCAGAAGACATGGGCCTACTTTTTATGAGAAAGAAAATGTAGCAGTTCGAAAAGGTACATTTATCAGGAATAGGTACATGTCACAATACATAACTTTTTATATTCACAAGGTTAACATAATCTAAAAAGTCTACTAATACTAAATATTGGCAAGGATGGAAAAGGAAAAGGATTCTTATTCACCCCTTGGGGCTATGTAAATTGCACCTTGTGTTTTAAAATACAGTTTGACCTTAACCAGTAAAATCAGACATAGGTACACCCCCTAATATCTAGCAAGTCTACTAAAATTGTGGGGAAGGAGGGGACACCAGAGGTTCATTACAAGAAATTTAGTAGAGTGGCTACTTGTGCTGGGGATACACAAACTTTCAGCTAGGGAAGACAACATAGGAGACTTCAAAATCAGTGGCAATGTTCTTTAGCATAAGCTGTTGTGGGTATAAGTACTTATATACTATTTTCTTATATATTTATACATATTCTTTATATATTTTAATTATTTTTATTTTACATTTTATACTATTTCTTATATAAATTTAGTTCACAATATATATCAAGTGTTTAAAGAAAAATTGATCTGGAAGAGCCAAAACAAACGAATAAAGACTATATAAGACTGATGTGCCTTATCCGATGGGAGAAAATACTGGAAAGAGTTAATAAGTGTTGATATCATCATGAATAAGTAGTTCAGTAGACCAGAATATATATGCTTTATGGGAGCTTAATATAAAATAAATGTGATAGTTTAATTTATAATAATATGATGGGAGTCAGAGAAATAAAATTTAATATATAACTATGAAATATTCATTCTCATTTGATGCCTAGGAATCAAGTGCTATAAATTGTTGCAGTCTTTTGTGAAAACAATATAGCATCAGCTATTAAAGTTAAAAATACACTTTGACCTAGCATTTGTTACTTCAGGTATATCTCATAGATATACCTGAAAATATAGAAATTAAGACTAGGGATATAGAGATCTAGGGATACAGGAATTTATTGCAGCATTATTCATAGAGGCAGATAGTAGTAACAAAGTGAACATAAATAGGGGAAATGGAGAAATAAATTATAGTACATTTATACCATGGGACTATTTTACAGCTATTAAAAATAATGGATTAGAAGTATGCTGCCTGACAAAGAGAATCCCGTAAGGTATTATTGATTAGAAAACTGAGGAGAAGGAAATATGTAGAATAAGAAAAATAATATGTAAGATAAGGTCTTCCTCATTTTGGAAAGTCAAATTGGCAAACATCCCCATCTAGTTTTACATAGGAGCACACACACAGGTGTATATTGGATTGTGCATATTGGTACAGGGTCCTTCAGCATGAGCAACAGGGTGGGGACAAATAAAATCAGACAAAGAAGAAAAGACTGTACAAAAATACCTGACATTATCTTATTATGTAAAATAATATGTATGTGTACATATATATAAAGTAATTACAACACAAATATATAAAGTAATTACAACACCACAAATAATGTTCTTAAAACTAAAGCTTTTGGAAGTTCATTTTTGTCAAATGGGAACCATCTGATATTTTGAGGAATGGCATTATAAATTCAGTTGTGAGTACAACATTGAAAATAAAATTAGTTGTTCTCATAGTTCTAGTATGAATATAAATTTTGATAGAGCACATAAGGATAAAAACCTATCTTTTTACTAGCCCTAAAAGAAATGTCCTTGGAATTGCTGTTGGTGGCCTTTATAATCCATAATTATGTCCAATCAGTAGTTTCAAAATTCACTAGAATAACAAAGCCCACTTTTTTTGCTGTCCATCATAAATCATATTTTAAAAATACTTGAGCTTTGCAAGAACTATTTTTTAAATCAATTTGTTTTAAAATGAAAAATCTGTTTTATTTTCTCCTGAGTCCTCTAAATTTTGGCTATATGTTGTGCAAAATCTTTAACAATATAATCAATGATATAAGTGACAAAAAGTCTTCAGATTTTTAACTTTTAGAAAACTGACTATATATTCTATGCTGCAATTCAGTGACACTAAGAAGGTTTCAATTTTGTGGCAACTTGATTTAGTAAAATCATAACAAATCATATAGAGCACAAAATTTTTTTTAATTGTTATTTATGTCTTTTACATTTTGTATTCCCCTTGGGCAGCCCACCACCGATTCACCCGTGATCCATCTCCATGATCCCCTGTATTCTCCTCTCTTCCATTTTAGAGCACAAAATTTTTGACAAGTCTTGTCTTGTAAAAGTACTTATCATAGTAAGATTCTCTGAGTGGAAGGAAAGAGACAACAGTTGTGAAAATACTTGGACTGAAATATTTGTTCATTTTAATACACAAAATATAAGAATAACCCGATTAGCAGAATATGCTCTAAGATTGAAGATTGTCACATCTTCATATACAATATTTTCAACAATTTTAAATACGTTATCTGTCACATGAAATTTGGAATAAGATTGCCAATAAGCTTACCTCTCCTCTAGCCCCCCGCCAAAGAAAAAGTAAGACCATAATGAAAAGAGTGCTTTCTTCAGGGAAAATAAATAATAGCAAGACAGTCTTATAGATATAACCAATAAACTGATTAACATATATGATTATGTATCAAGAATATTCTGTTTATCAAATTTTATTGTTCAGATAAATAATATAAAATAATTTTAAGATATTTTGCTCATGTAATTGGAAATATATTTTAAAGTATTTTTGGTTGTGAAAATATTTTTTTTCTTCAATTAAATTACGTTTTTTGAAATGGCATTGGCTTACAACAGTGTATATGTCGTGGGGTATATTATCACACTATGCCTGCCACCAGAACATCAATAATCCTCCACCATCGTCTACTGGGCCCCCTCTCTACTTTTCTCCCCATCCCTTCACCCTCTCCCTTAGTAACTCATCAGTCAATAAATATACAGAATTTTGCACACCGTAAGATTTTTTTAATTAGTAAACCACTTTTTAGAGTAATTTTAGGTTTATAGCAAATTACAGACTATTCTCTATCCCCACTTGTGCACAGCCTCCCCCACTACCCACATCCCACCCCATGGTAGTAAATTATAATTGGTGAACTTTCACTGACAGATTTTTGTCATCCATGTTCCATAGTTTACATTATGGTATACTATTGGTATACAGTCTATGGGTTTGTACAAATAGATGATATGTAGCCATCGTTGTAGTATCATCCATGAAAGTTTCATTGCCCTAAAAAGCCTCTGTGTTCTACCTGCTTAATCCTTTCCCTCCAGTTCTCATGTACCACAGTGCATTTATGTACTCAACTACTAACGGATATCTTGATTGCTCTAACTTTTGGTATTTATGAATGAAGACACTATAAACACCTTTTTGTGTGGACGTATGTTTTCAACTCATTTGGATAAATCAAAAAAAAAAAAGTTCTGGTTTATGTGGTAAGTTGCTGTATCATTTTGTAGTCCCTTCAATAATGAGTGGAAAATTCCTATTGTTCAACATCTTGAGAAGTGTTTAGTGCTAATGTTTTGGATTTTGGCCATATTAATAGGTGTGCTGTGGTCTCACCTAGATGTTCTGGTTTATAGTTGCATTTCTCTGTTGTGCATATCTTTCTTTGTAAGGTGTTTGTTTAGATTTAAACTCATTTATTCATTTTTAATGTTGAATTTTAAGAGTTCACTTGTACATTTTGAATAATAGTCCCTTATCAGAAAAGTCACTTGCAATTATTTCCTCCAAGTCTGTGTCTTTTCTTCTCATTGTCTTGGTATCATCTTAGAGCAACATAAGTTACTTTCAGTTATGTCCAACTTATCAATTATTTCCTTCATGGATCATGACTCTGGTGTTGTATCTAAAAAGCCATCCCCATACACAGGGTCATTTAAGTTTACTAAGATAATTTACAGTTTTATGTTTTATTTTTTTGTTTTGTTTTGTTTTTAAGATTTATTTATTTATACATACAAGCTGGGGTACAGGCCAGAGGCATGGGGCAGCGAGAGGGTTCACCAGAGACAGAGTGGGGAGCAGAACAGGCAAATCAGAAATACACTGCTGAGGGGAGCAGCGGGCGAGGCAGGACAGGTCTGCCACAACATGTAGGATTCTCCCCAGCCGGGCGTCGAACTCGCGTCATGCGCTGCCGACAGCTCCACAGCGCAGGGCTCAACCGCTGCGCCACCAGGGAGGCCCAGTTTTATCTTTTAAATCTATGCTCTATATCAAGTTAATTTTTGTGAAGAGTGTAAGGTCTGTATTAAGGTTCTTTTATTTTTTTTTATTTTTTTTTCTTGCATCAGATTGTTTAGCTGTCTGAGCTCTATTTGTAGAAAAGACTGTATTTGCTCCATATTGTATTGTCTTATTTCTTTGTCAAAGATTAGTTGACCATATTTATTCAGGTCTACTTTTAGTCTCTCTATTCTGTCCCATTTATTTATTCTTTTAACAATATCACACTATTTTGATTACTATAATTTTATAGTATGTCTTGATCCATTAGTGTCATTCCTTTAACTTTGCTGTCAAATATTGTGTTGGCTATTCTGGGTCTGTCTTTTCATAGAAACTATATAATCAGCTTAATAAAGATTATTTTATAATATTAATAACTTGCTGGATTTTGGTTGAGATTATGTTGAATCTATAGGTCAAGTTGGGAAGGACTGATGTGTTGACAGTGTTAAGTCATTCTGTTCATGAACATGACATATATCTACATTTATTTGGTTATTTTATATCTTCATTACTACTCTTCCTCACACCGATCTTATAGGTATTTCCTTGATTTATACCTATTATTTAATTTTTGTGTCATAATGTAATGTGACTTTAATTTCAAATTGCACTTATCCATTGCTGAAATATAGAAATATGATCATTAATCTTGTATTCTACCATCTTGTTGTGATTGCTTATTAGCCCTGAAAGTTGTGTGTGTGTGCGTGTGCGTGTGCGTGTGCGTGTGTGTGTGTGTGTGTGTGTGTGAGGTCTTTGGATTTTCTATTTAGATGATCATGACTTCCAAGAATGAAAACAATTTTTTCTCCATTCCTAAACCTAATATATCTTTAATTTATCTTTCTTGTCTGACTGCATTATCTTGGATTTTAAATACCTGTGATTAAAATTAATGGATATCCCTGGAGAGAGGATATCCTTGCTTGTTCCTGTTCTTTGTGAGAAAGCCTTGGGTTCCTTACCATTAGGCATTATGTTAGCTGTAGGCTTTTTGTAGTCCCTTATCAAGTTGAAGAAGTACCCTGGTTGCCTAGTTTGCTAAAGATTTTTATCACGTATGAATGTTAGATCTTGTTAAATGTTTTTTCTATGTGAGTTGATATGATCAAGCGGTATTTCTTCTTTAACCTGTTGATATTATGTCTTACATTGTTTTCTGAATGTTGAAATAGGCTTGTATACTGGGATAAATCCAGTTGGTGGTGGTATATAATTCTTCACATACATCATTGGATTCAATTTCCTAATATTTTGTTAAGGACTTCATATTGCACTGTGATGGAGCACCTATATCCTCCACAAGGATATGAGCTTGTGGAAGGAAGGAATTTTGTCTTTTTTTGTCTTTGAATTTCCAGGCCTGAGTAATTTCCAAGCTCACAAACTTTAGCAAGAGTATGTAGATGGGGGTCTCCCTGGTGGCGCAGCGGTTAAGCACTGCACTGTGGAGCTGTCGGCAGTAGCGACGCAAGTTCAACACCCTGCCAGGGAGAATCCCACATGGTGCGGCAGACCTCTCCTGCCTTGCCCGCTGCTCCCCTCAGCAGTGTATTTCTGATCTGCCTGTTCTGCTACCCGCTCTGTCTCTGGTGAACCCTCTCGCGGCCCCACACTTCTGGCCTGTACCCCAGCTTGTATGTAAAAATAAAATAAATTTTAAAAAAGAGTATGTTGATGGAAGAACGCCTCAAAATTTACATGTCATACTTGAAATTTAACCACAAAAACTTTCCTTGAATCTCTAGTTAGTCTAGGCAGGAAAAAATTCTTATTGCCTGAGGTTGCCTGTCTCTGCCAAGCACAGTCATATGAAATAGTCAGGTCTAGACTTCAAGTTCTTCCTTGAAGAGTGCATTACTCCCTCCCATTGATTAGGGCATGTTAGGACATGTCAAGAGGAATGACTGATATCTACCACCCTCACCTCCATGCTCAGTCCATTTGGGAATTTCCCTTCTGCATCATGGAGTGGAGCTATGAGAAGCCCAGTACTATGTGCTTTAAGAACTCACTCTGTGTTAAGATAGTCCTCCAATGGGGATGTACTTGCTATTCTCTCCGAGGGTTGAATCGGACAGTAAATATTTCCAATATTTCAAAACCCACTTGCCTAGGTAACAGATTTGCTATGGGGAACTTCACTCTAAAGAGCTGCACTTTTTGTGTGTGTGACAAATGTATGGAGGATATTAGCTTTTCCTGCTCTAATTTATGGTATAATAAAGCCTACCATCCTATTAGAAAAGTAGAACTAAAGGACTCCTCTTGCTGGCTATTGATAAATCCTACTGAATTCTTACCATGAGTAGAAGTGATGATGAAGTTTAAAAGAATAGTGAAAGTAAAGATGCCAAGTTCATGCTGGTGAGATATGTGAGACACCACTTCTGAGACTTGATGCGAAGACTTGGCAAGCCTCATTTCTAAAAGTTGCAGTTGATGGTTTGGGATGTCATTTTATGTGACTAATCTTTATTCATATGCACACACAAACCTGTAGGTAACAAGAGACCCTAATCTGAGGCTTAAGGAAATACAGTGGACATAATTATGCATCTGACTCTGGATCCTACTGAAAATTTGCTTATAGGAGACAGAATGGGATCTGCACTTTGGGGCTTTGAGGGAGAAAAATCCAAATTGATAAAGATTGTTTATGGACTAACACAGCAAGGACTTATTTGCAAGGAGATGTCAAAACAAAATTCTTAGCCCCTGGGGGAAAAAAAAAAAAAACAGCTCCCATAAAATTAAAAACAGATTTCCTCACCACTGCAAACACCAAACCCACTCACATGCTTAATAAATATTTTTGAATGAATTAGAGAATACTGTAACTGTTAATTTAACAAAAAAATACTTGTTCATATTGATGAAGCAATAGAGCTTTTGTCAATCACCAAAAACTTCATTTTTGTTAAGTACAGAATAATTAAGGCCATTTTATATCTCACCTAAAATTCTCACATGAATCGACAACAATCAACATATAAGTCTACATGGCAATATTCAGTTTTCATTTTACAAAGATAACAACTAAAACTCATATGAAATAATTTCCTCACTGAAATTTCAATCAGACAGCTTTTTCTAATCCAGAAATAATGTTGAGTCACAAATATTTAATGCATTTTTAAATTTAAAAATAAGTATTGTTTTTAAAAACCTAATATATCACTATTAAAAATAGTTGAACCACTTAAATATACAGAGAAAAAATCGACATCATCTGAAACCCACCATCTGAGATAACCAGTTAATGTTTGGGTGAGCTTGCCATTAAACATTTCTCTATGGATATATACAGAAATATGCACAAGAGTTTATATAAATGGAATAATATCGAACATACTGTTCTAAAACCTGTTTTATTTTTCACTCAGCAATATGTCATGGGAATCTTTCCATGTCAATAAATATAGATTTGCATCATCATTTTTAATTGCACCATAATTAGAAATGACAATATTTTAGAGTGGAATAAATGTCAGCGACTGTCTACTCCAACCTCCTGTCCAGTGTAAAAATATTCTATGTATATTCCCTTGCTAAAAATTATGCATATTTTGGTGCATATTGTCATGCAAAGATAGTTCTAATGGTAAAAGAAGCCAAACTTCCTCTTTTGTACAATTAACATACTAAAATATTTTTCTGTATTATTAAATCTAGCTAAATCTAGCTATCATCTTGGCTTTCCCTTCTCAAGCAAGCCTTCACCAAGCTAGACATTTCTAATTCTGTCTTTATTCTTCATGAGTCAGAATTTCTAAACCTTTATCAATCTGAATATCCTCCTTCAGATAACTCCAGTGAGTTAATGAACTGTGCACATTTCTTCATTTTTGGTATTACCAGCATAGATTTTAGTGATATTTTCCAGTCCAATGAGGTGGGCACCATCCTTCTTTGACTATAATCTCATACAGAATGCTTCAAGAGATGAGCAAATGGGTAGGAGTTATGTAGGACTGGAATCATTACTATGTATGTGCGTGGAATCTGTTTCATGAGAATTTCACAGAATGAATAAAAAGGCACCTTTTTAAAAGAAATGTTCGAATATGTAAAAGTAGTAAGGTAGAGCACATGACATTTAAGTGTTAGTACTTATTGAAAAATCAATAACCTGAAGTAAAGAAAACACTGAAGATATTATGGAAAACTCCATGGAAGCTGATCAGAAAGTATTCCATACCACCTTACCCAGCATTTTTACTATTTCACATGATTAACTGTAGGTCCAAATGTTTGTAGACTTTTGCCCAAAGACACACAGTAAGGAAGAGGCAAGACTGTGTTTCCTGCAACATGTATCAGGTAACTTTCATGGAAGGAGATAGAATAAACTTGAATGGTCGTTTTTCAAAGTCAGGGGCCAAGTTCTCTTCTCAGAACAAATATGAAAACTTGCTGTTGGTTTTGTTGTTATCTTGAAGACAGCTGAGAGTCTGGCTTGAGTAATTAAAATGCTAATTGGAAATTCACCATTCATCAGAGGAAATCGCAATGAGTCAATTTTCTTTTATTTTCTTTTTTTTTTTCCTTAAGTGTTTTCTCTGATGATGGCAGATGTTGGGGTTTTGAATTCATTGTGTGCCTTAGATGTAGAGAAATCTTCTTTTCAAGCTGAGTTTTTTCTCCTGTTTTTTTGTTGATTGTCTACTTAAATTAACCTTCCCTAATGAGATGGAGATTCTTTGGCTATGCCTGTAATTTACTGTCTGTGAAATTAGTTAGTCTGGATAATTCATCCCATGGGTGACAAGGGTGAGATCACAGAGTGAACCACTAGGTGAGAATGGAGAATGTAAAGAATGACTCTTCTGCTATTACTTCCACAGTCTGTCTATGGAAAATGCGTATGATAGATTAGCCCAGTCTCTGGGTAACTCCGATTTGTCACTAGTCTACCTTCATGCCCAATACATCTTACTAGGAAACTAGCTGGGTCAGACCTGCTACTTAAAGTATGAAACCACCAGATGTCAGTATTGGTGCACAGAGGCTATTATAAAGCTTCCTTCTTGGCCAAACCATAAAACCTAAATCTGAGAAAGACCTAGAGAAATTAGTATATTAAGTGTTTGATTATTTTCTTTCTGCTGATTAGAATCTGACTTACTATAGAAGATCATCATCTTAACTAGTTCCTTTGAATCTCTATATAAGATTTTTGGGATTGCAATTATTACTGAATTAGCCATGTTTTATTTCAAAAAGTTATAAATAAATATTCCTTGAGTGAGAAGAAAGGGATACAATTATGTAAGTCAATGAATTTGGAAAATACTAACTTCAATTATAAATCTATTACTGAGATTCTTAAAATTCATAAAATGTTGATGCCTTACGAGTTTTCAAGATGGGATAAAAGCATGCATTGCTCTCAACATTAATTGATTGCATTATTAAGAAAAATAATTCCCCAAGATCATTCTTTCTAAAGATTGACTGCTAGAATCTCCTTGTATTGCAAATAGTGGACTAAAAATACAAATTGGTTATGTGACCAGTGACAAACTCAAACTGTTTTCAATTTAATGGCAGAACTTTTTCCAACTTCCCCATTCTCATCTCGAGTAAAACACCTACATGCAAGATTTTAAAAGCTAACACAGTGAATATGAATAGAAATTGGGTTTAAAAAATATTGAATGTAACTGAAAGGCTGACAGTAAGGTAGTCATCTTTGTAATGTCTAACTTGGAACTCAGAAAAGAAAATCTGTA
Organism: Scalopus aquaticus; assembly: GCA_004024925.1. NCBI lineage: Eukaryota > Metazoa > Chordata > Mammalia > Eulipotyphla > Talpidae > Scalopus > Scalopus aquaticus. The sequence goes on along the minus strand of PVIJ01014219.1, from coordinate 15,700 downwards.
AGCATTGCCAGAAAATGCTGCAATATGACCTAACAAACTGTAAGTGCTCAAGGCAAAAGATGTTAGAGACATATATTAAACTGCCTAGAAATCACAAAGAAAAGCTGGGGGAAATTCTTTGGGAAATTATGACATTCAATGACACTCTTCTGTACAGAGGAAATTAGAAAGCTACATGCATAGTCATGGTAACACAAGTTACCATGAGCATGAGTAACATGCTCAAAGACCTTAGAAGACCCAAAATTTCACCTCAGACTTATCCCTAGGCTAAGTGCAAGGCTCCTGGCCAAGTGTTAGAGTGCCTGAATAGAGTTAACCAACAAAGACTGGAAGAGGCATTTGATTTTATCTGTTGCTTTTTTGTGCTTCATTTTTGGTTTTTATTTTTGAAGCATCTGGCTTTTTAGGAAAATGCTAAAATAATGGCTGAACATGAGCTCAAAGGAATAAAGATGTCAGTGACCACACATGATAAGGAATACAGTCTTTGCAAAAAAAAAATAGTTTGAAAGTCATTAAATAAAGGATTGCTATAGCTTTTCACAATTAAAAAAGGAAAGCAGAAAAGACAAGGACAGCGAATCTGATTTCCATAATTTTGACATTGTAATATTCAAAGGTTCAGTTTTCAAAATAAATTCACAATGCATATAAGAATAAAATAGTAAAGTATGGCCCCTGAAAGGAACAACTGCTATTGCTGAGGAAACTCAGAGTAAGACTTACTAGACAAAGACTTTAAAACGGCTGTCAAAAATATGTTCAAAAATCCAAAGGAAAATGTAGACAGTGAACTAAAGGAAGGCTGGAAAAATGTATACAAAAATTATTAAAAATCAACAAAGACATAGACATATAAAAAGAAGTGAGGAAATTCTTGAGCTGAAAACACTATATAAACAAACAAACACATAAATAAATCACTAATTTAACAGAAAACTTGAGCAAATTGAAGACAGCAAACTTGAACATAGGTTAACTTAAATTATTGAATGTGAGGAACAGAAAGAAGAAGAATGAAGGAAAGTTTTCAGAGAACATGGACCTATGAGATACTATCAAGTAGACCAACAGAAACATTATGGGAGTTGATGAAATGAAAGAGAAAAATTAAGAAATAATATTTAAAGAAATAATGGCTAAAAATTTCCAAATTTTATGAGATACTCAAATCTACAAATCCAAGAAACTCCATCAGCTTTTAGTAGGATAATTTTATAATGACCTGTTTTTTAAAAGATTTATTTGTTTCTGCATACAAGTGCTGGGGTATAGACTGAGGTGTGAGGGCAGGGATGAGAGGATTCACCAGAGACAGAGTAGAGAGCAGAACAGGTGGATCTACTGAAATACACTGCTGAGAGGAGCAGGGGGCAAGACGAGAGACCTGTTGTGCCATATGGGTTAGCTCCCTGGCTGAGGGATTGAACTCATCCTTCAATGGCTGCTGATAGCTTCATAGTGCTGACACTTAACCCCTTGAGCCACCAAGGAGGCCCCAATGACCTATTTTTTTTTTAACTGAGGTAACATAGGTTTATAGCATTGTATCTGATTTAGAGTTGTAAGCTCTCTCCCTTTGGGTGCTGTGATCCATAATGAGACACATTATAATCAAACTGTCACAAGCCAAAGACATGAGATAATCTTGAAAGCATCAAGAGTAGTGTTTTTTCCACATATATGAGATCCTTATACGTTTGGCAGATCCCTTCTCATCAAAAACCAGAGACCAGAAGGTAGTAGGATGAAATCTTTTAAGGGGGGAAATAAACCAAAGGTTCCATCCTTCAAAACTGAAGGAAAACTATCATTGAAAACTAGAGACATTGCCAACTAAACAAAAGCTGAGACATTATTACTATTACACCTTTTCTACAAAAAAAAAATGCTAAATGGATTCAAATTGAAATAAAATGATACTGGAAGTTAATTTGAAGTTGTAAGAAAAGATAAATCTTTCTGAAAAGAGTAGTTATATGGGCAACAATAAAAGTATTAAAATATTTTTTCTTTACATTTGCATACTGCTCTCCACATGATCAACTACACATCCTTCTGATCCCATCCCACACATACACCAAAAACTGAAGAGGTAACTCCTTCTGTCTGACTGTCTTCAACTGTAGATATTGTATACTTCCTGCCTTTGAGCTTGAACTGAAATCGCAGTTCTTCCTTGGTTTTGTCAACTATTACAGTGGAAATACACAATTGGTTCTTCTGGTCGCAGGTCTTTGAATTCCGACTAGAACTACACCATCCAGTGTCTTGGATCTCCAGCTTGCTCACTGCATGTCTTGGTTTTTACCAACTTCCATAGTCTCATGACTCAACTCCTATTAGTTATTTCCCAGCAGAACCCTGGATAATACAAATTTTGGTATTGAGAGATAAACAGAATTTTAAGAGTTTTCTAAATTGGTTCTGGGGGTTCTGGAATTGGATCCTGAATCTGATTATATCCCAATATGCTAATGACACTATTTCCGATAGTAAAGAGAGGACTATAACTCATGGTGGGATTTGGCAGTAGAGATATGCCAAATATCACCACAGAATAGTCCTAATCAACCACTTATCAGAAGCAGGAATCTGGGTGACTGTGTATATTACAATTTCAAAAACATTTTTATCAAACTAACAAATGTTCATACGGTTGGTTGTTCCTAATGTCACTGCACAAAGGAAAGAAAGAAGTGAGTTTAGGGATTCAAAGTCCTAGCTCAAATACCTCATCAATGGTCTGAAAGATTCAATGTGTGCCCAGGGGGACATGTCATAAGCTTATCTCTTGTAGCTACAGAACTTAGAAAGCTGAAAATCAAATACACTAGCTTACCTTACATCGGATGAATCACAAAAGTTGAACTCCTGTTTTCACAGGTTTCTGCTGTTAAAGTCAGGACATGAATTCAGGGAGCCTAGAAGTTAGAATGGGGTGGGGGCTCCCTAGTGGTGCAGTGGTTAAGTGCTGTGCTGTGGAGCTGTTGGCAGCTGCGACAATGCAAGCTCAACGCCCTGCTGGAGAGTTTCCCACATGGTGTGGCAGACCTCTCCTGCCTTGCCCACTGCTCCCCTCAGCAGTGTATTTCCATCCATCTGCCTGTTTTGCCCCCCACTCTGTCTCTGGTGAAACTTCTAAGAAGTTAGAACGGGAACAAATGGGATCCCATGATAAGAAGGGACATTGAGCTCCTAAATTTTGATATGTCTTCTTTGCCAGTAAAAACAGATTCTCCAGCTTCATCTGAGTGGATTATCTCTATGTTGCTTGAGAAAAGTATTCAATAGAAAGACCTCCCCTGAGGCAATTACTGCTCAAGAAAATGCTAATTCTCCTCAGGAGCCACTTCACTATCCCTCTTTTCTTCAAAAGGCAAGATTTCTTCTTTTTAAATAGTTGAATTGTATTCCATTGAATATATATACAATAGCACCTTTATCCAGTAATTCACTGATGGGTGTTTGGGTTGTTCATAGGAGTCATGCATATATTAATCTAGAACATGTCCTCTTAAACCAACTTACCTTGACCTTCAATCTCATGGTTCTATATAAGATAAAACTAACCCATATTGAATAATGAAAGAATGTACAGGGAAAAAATGCCTACTCTTTTACCACAGTTTTAACCTGTTAATGTAGAATTGTGTTTTTTCTTCTTGCTGTGTGTTCACCCTTCCTCCAACCTTTCTTTCTTTTTTTATTCCTCCTTTAATTACTGAGTGTTTAATGTAACACTTGCAGGTGTAAGTTATTAGATCATTAGGGAAGTTAGAAAATATCCAGACATTCCTCAACATTGTACAGATGAGGATACTAAAGTCTGGCGCAATCAAGTGATTTGTCCAAGGTTAAAAAGCCAGTTTGACATAAAAACACATATTATAATAGCTGTACATGCAAACACGGTGAACGAGGATTCCTGGGAATTATTTCTTGTTTTTAATTTTGATTCCATATAGTGAGACTATCCTTAAATTATTAGAAGGAGGCACAAGAAAGTCCTGTCTGCTTTGTAAACCTTACCATGATTCTGAGAATACAATGATTTCTCGGGGTTTTTTCTCTCTGAATAGGTATGCATGGCAGACATATCTTTCTCTTTTTTATCCTTCTCATTTTGTGCAGATAGTTCCCACTTTCCATTCTAAATTTACAGCATGATGCTCCCTGTGCCTTTGGAAGGATAAAGCTAAGAAATGTAGTGGAGCAGTGAGGCAAAGAGAAACGGTGGAGCCAGTTGGAATGGTCTGCTCACGGGAGACCAACAGGAAGATGTTGGGTAAGGTAAGAAGTGGGGCTTTGTAAAAAGAGAGATACTTACTAAAATTTCTATCAGCAAGGTACCTATGGAGTTTCACTCAGGGGGAAAATGGAGAACTGACTTACGGAAGTCAATTCAACTTCATTACTGGTCCCAGTGGAGGCAGATGGATAAGATTTATAATGAAGAATCTGGCAGGCAATGGTTGAAGTCAAGAGAAACAGGTTTTTATGCTGCCTGTTGCAGGAAAATAGATGAGCTATCATGGGCAAGTTTATTTCCTTCTATATCTCATGTTATTTCTCTGCCTTTTTTTTTCTAATATATATTTTTATTGTTATTTATATCTTTTACATTTTGTATTCCCCTTGGATAACCCACCACTTATTCACCCTTGATCCATCTCCATGGTCTCTTGTGCTCTTTTCTACTCCATTTTGTGCCCTTATCCTCCCCCTCTCCCCACCCTCCCAAGTGTCTCTCCTATTCGGTTTCCCTATAGTCCAGTTATAAGGGAAACCATTCAGTATTTTTCTCTTTCTTTCTGGCTTGTTTCGCTGAGTATGATCCCCTCTAATTCCATCGATGTCGCTGCAAATTGCATGTGTTTATCTTCTTTGAATGCTGAATAGTATTCCATTATGTATATGTACCACATCTTCTTGATCCAGTCATCTATTTTTGGACATCTGGGTTGCTTCCATACCTTTGCTATTGTGAACAGTGCCGCAGTGAACATACAGGTGCATGTATCCTTTTTAATTAGTGTTTTTGTGTCCTTTGGGTAGATTCCCAAAAGTGGGATTGCTGGGTCGTATGGAAGCTCCATGTTTAGTAGTTTGAGGAATCCCCATACAGCTTTCCATAGTGGTTGGACCAATTCACATTCCCACCAGCAGTGTAGAAGAGTTCCTTTTTCTCCACATCCTTTCCAGCATTTGTTGTTGCCTGTATTTTTAATGTGTGCCATCCTCACAGGTGTGAGGTGGTATCTCACAGTGGTTTTGATTTGCATTTCCTTGGTTATAAGTGATGTTGAGCATTTTTTTCATGTATCTGTTGGCCATTTGCTTTTCTTCTTTCAAGTGAGTAGATGACTTAAAATGCCAGTCATTTGTGATATTCTCTGATTCTCTATTTTCTGAACATTAATGTATCGAAAAAAACCCTGAGAGGACTGAATTTGAGCTCTCCATTTTGCAGCAAACTTCTGGAAAGTATTACAGATGTATTTGGGACATGCCACTTCCCCAATTACCTGAGTGCAGAGATGCATGGCACCGCCTTCATCACTGACTGGCATTAATCATGTCAGCTCCCTTTTCTACAAGAATGACTGCTTTAATGGGAAACTCCAGCCACTGTCAACATGCCAGGGGGTGTGAAGAAGGAAGGGCAGATGAATGGGAGGGTGTTATTAAAAGGGAAATGATGGATGAGGAAATCAAGCTCTGTCAGCTGAGAGGAGGGTAGGATTGGAATGGAAGTTGGAATATGGCTTGAAGTGGCCTGATCCATTGTCTCTAGAGAATATTTAAAAATGTTCAGTGGAAAACGGATGTTCCTTTTTCCTACTTACTTCCAGGCACACCACCCCATGCAGTGAGGCTGTCCCGTGTAATGGTGAAGAGTGCTGGTGATGTGTTTTGCCTGGTTTTGAGGCTTTACTAACGTTTAACTGTGAAACTCAGTTTTCTCATCTAAAAATTGGAGATAATAGTGCCTCTTTGAGGCAATCCTTGAGATGATTTAACAAGATAATACCCATAATGTGATTAGTATAGGATGTGGTATTCACTGTGCCTTTAGAAAACTAGTTGTAATTGTTACCCTTTAATTCTATGTTATTTGTAGGTTTCACATACATCATCTCATTTAATCTTCACTCAATTCTCTGCTATCTGGTAGGAATTATGGCCATGCTGGCTATTGAGACTCAGATCACTTCTAAAATTGCACAGAAACAAAAGATTTTCTATCTCATCGGTTGGCAAAGAAGAATGCTTAAACTAAGCAGGAGTTGTGTGCCATGGGGTCTGTTTTGTGCTTTGGTGTAAACTCATAACTCTCACGGCGACCCAAGAATAAAGTCTCCCCTATATGAAGATAACTGGGGTTTATGGAAAGCAAGTGATTTACTCATCAATGCATGGCCCATTAGGGGAAAAAGCCAGGTTTTAATCCTGGGTTTGATCCAGTTTTACTTAGCGATGTATTCCGAGTGTTCCCCTAAATATACAATTAATTCATTACATTTTTGTTTATGACAATACGGACATATTTAAAGGTAACATTGGAATGAGTTCTTTACAGTTTTCACAATGCATCCAAACAACATAATTAGTATTGCCATCACTTCCTCCAAAATTATTTAAAAACCAACAATTGGTTAAACTAGTTGGTCTACGCGGTATAGCACAAGTATATGCGCATGGAATAATTCACAATCTTTGAAGGCAGACACACACCTGAAATCATAATCCATAACTTATACCACTTTTGTATCTTAAAAAAAATGTTACCTTTTAAATTTTTAATTTCTTATGTGTCAAAGAAAAATCCAACACTACCTTTCTAGGCCATTGCTAGGATTAAACATGAATTGGAGGTAACAATGCTTATGTACTAAGTGGTAGATTTAACAAAGAAAAGCAATGATTTATGTTGTGGGTTTGAATTTACTCAGTATATTTCCCTGTAGATAAATATGTTTCCTGTGTAGATATTTATAAATGCTGAAATCAGTAAGTAAAAATTGATTTTAAAAATATATGAACTGTTTTTCTACACCAAATAACATGTCTATTGGCATTTCTTCTTACATTGTGGAGACGTTTCCATGAAGATTTCATTTCATACTCTAACAATATAAGTCTAGAGTAGAAACACATAAAGCTACAAAGTCTATGATAGGTATGAAGTTAAAAGCTAGTTTTTACCCATATATACTTTCCAAATGCAAAATATTAACTTTTGACAGAAATTATCTCAAGGGACATGTAACTTTGATGCCTAAACTAAAGAACTTTTAGATTTCTCTTAACATCAGTTATCAACCTCAATTAATTTTTGTTGAGTATTCACTAAGTCATAGGAATATATGAACCTAAGAATAAATGCAGAAGACCATTGGTATTGCAGCCCCTTCAAACAGAATTTCTGCCGATGATGGAAAGGTTTTCTGTGCTATCCATACTAAATATGGTCTGCATGGCAGAAAGACTACCTTTTAAAATTGTATTAAATTGTAATTAATTTAACCTTAAATTACTACATGTTTTTAGGCAATGTTTTCAGTAGCACAGGTAGCAAGGAAAGAGCATTGTTCTCAGAATCAGGTGACTTGGACTCTAAAATTGACCCTACTACTCAGTATATTTAAACATATATAAACATTTTTCCTTCAGTGTCTAATGTTCGTGCTGTCTGTGATTTAGTACCCCTATTGATAGAATAAAAGAGTTTTACTAGATCCAGAACTACAGAGCTGTGGCATTGAAACCACCAGTACTAATCCCTAGGCTCGTGGCAGACATCACTAATCAATTCCCACACTTCTTTCCACTGAACCAGATGTGGCATGGATATTTTCCTCCATCCTAGATTCAACCAATTACTTGACAATGGAATGCAATTGGCATGTGAAAAATAACTTACATGCACTTCCTGTATTTAATTAAATTCCTGCAGTCCCTCCTTCAAATTATTTTTATTGAGTCCAAATTCTCTTGCATCTTAAGAGTAGAATCTGATGTAGGAAGAATATGGTTGTTAATCTTGAAGTCAAGTTGAAAAGGATCACTATGATTCTTGTATCTATGAATATACCTAAATAATTTTGAATATATTTGTCCACCTTTCCTAACTTGACTTTACAGAGTACTTAAAGTTAGCACTAATTCTGTCCATACATGCCAAGTCTTCAAAGTCGATTGGACACTTAGTGCAGTTAATTAATCACAACTTTCCGTGATTAGGTGGACCCAGATGACAAGACTGAGCTAACTGGGCCCTCTGCCCACAGCCTGTCATGTCACTTCCTTACCTCTTATTGACCCTGTGTTTCATTTTCTTATGCATTTATTCCAAATAGTCTATCCACCCACAACCACCAATCCCTCATATTCCATCTTCCATCTATATCAGCAACCTCAATCCACATAAATAATAAATATTAATCCCACACCAAAAAAAAAAAAAACCAAACCAGAACTTTCCTTCTGAAGTTGTCTATGTATGATAGTTATCACTAGAAAAAAATTAAAGCTGTGTTTTATGGTTTTGTTGTATTACTTCTTGGCACTATATTGGGCCAGATAATTCCTTTCCCCATGAGGCTGTCCTTTGCAGTAAAAGATGTTTGCCTGCATCCCTGATCTTTATCAACTCAAGTAACAATGACAACTCTCTTAGGTCATGACAATAAAAAATTTTCCCAAATGTCCCCTCTCAGGCAAAATAACCCCTGGTGGTAAGCCTAAGAGACCTTCAGAATTAACATTTCCTAATTCAGGAAAAGACCACTCTCTTTTTGTAAAACTCTCTACCCGACTTTCTTCCACCATCACTGCCTCCTTCTACCTGTTTTTCTCATATATGCCAAAGAAAACATTTAAGAATGTTTTGAAGAAAATATTCTACTTCCACTTGAAATTTGCTTTATTTGCTTCCCTCTTCTCATTTTCTTCTCATCTTCTTCACAGTTGAAACTTATTGTGAATGTGTGTTTATTCATGCATGTGTTCTCTATATTTTTGCTAGATACATATGTAACCAGGCATACTGTGTTTTATTCTTTTTTATAAATGCTATTAAGTCATATATATATATCACTGAAAATACTTATTTTTTATTCAGCATTATATACTAAGTTCTCTTTACTGTCACAGTACGAAGAACTATTTTATTCATTTAAACACACAAAAATCTGTGAATTCATTGCCCTCTTGAGGAGTATTTAATTTGTTTTTCTTATTTCACATTTATAAACAATGTTGCAGTAAACATTCTTTTATATATATTCTATACATTGATTTATTTTCCTTATTTCACATTTATAAACAGTGTTGAAGTAAATATTCTCCTGTAAGCATTTTTTTCTGAAATAAATGAAATAATTTCCTAAGGGATGATACCTAGGAATAGTACTACTAGAGGGAAGAGTATGTTTGTTCAGTAATAACCGGACAAGGAAAAGAAATGAACGGTATTCAAAGAGGAAAGGAAGAAGCAAAATTGTCACTATTTGCAGGTGATATGATTTCAAGTAAAGGAAAACCCAAAGGGGGGAAAAATCATTGGTAATAGTAAACAAATACAGTAAATATGCAGGCTACAAGACATACAGGGATTGGTTGCATTTCTATGTGTAAATACAATGACCATCAGAAAGAGAACTTAAGAAAACAATCCCATCCATAATCACATCAAAAATGAATAAAATACCTACTTATAATTTAACCAGCGTGTGAACTTGTCCTGAAAACAAACTCATTGCCGTAAACGAAATGATATAGCATCTCTGAATCTGTTTCCTTGTTGGTTTTAGTGAGAAAAATACCTATCTCACACGGCTAATTTGAAGATCAAATGAGATAATGGCAATTTCTTACCTACAAGAGGTCTTGACATATATTAAATTCTAAGCATATAGTAGTATTACTGTTATTCATCTTTGATTAACTCTAACCTTTCTACGTCCGTGGGACATTTCATAACATAGTACTATCCTTCCTTGAATTATTTGAAGACAGCCACTTGTTCCCCTGAGTGTTCTTGTACCTAAGTTTAATGTCCACTTCTTTCAACTTCAAGTGTTATTAAGATTATTAGCTGTGGCAAATATTTAATGTTTTTATCCACATATTCCTAAAATTGAATAGCACAGGATAGGTAACCAAACTGTTTGTTGAATGAATTAATGGAATCCCCATATCCTGCTGTCCATTGTTATTTATCACCATATTGTGTCTCCATTTAACTTTAAAGCCACCATGTATTTTTTTTTTTTTAGAGATTTATTTATTTATACATACAAGCTGGAGCACAGGCCAGAGGCGTGGGGCAGCCAGAGGGTTCACAGAGACAGAGTGAGGAACAGAAGAGGCAGATCAGAAATACACTGCTTGGGGGAGCAGCGGGCGAGGCAGGAGAGGTCTGCTGCACCATGTGGGATTCTCCCCAGCCGGGTGTCCAACTCGCATCGTGCGCTGCCAACAGCTCCACAGCCCAGCGCTCAATCGCTGCGCCACCAGGGAGGCCCGCCACCATGTATATTTAAGCAATTATTAAATCTTTCATAATTACAGATTATATAGCTAACATATACCTCTCCACCACCTTAAAGAGCATATAGTATTTTTATATATCTTGTAAATGCATATATTATCTCAGATGATTATTACAGCCCCTTAGTTAAATCAGATATTATTAGTTCTACTTTAATGAAAAAGAAACTGATGTTATGTTTCTTGGGTCAAGTTAGGTAGTCAGGTAGTTCAAGTGGGATCTGAACCCAGCTATATATGACTTTATGGTTCAGTGTCTTAAGTGCAGAGCAGTATTAACCCTTAGATAAATTGCTAGTGAAATAGTAATTTTAGTCACCTCTCATGGTCCATAGTGGAGAATTGTTCTGTTCCCTTGGCTAATTTCTCAGTTCTTTTCTAGTATTCCTTTTCTCTTCTCATTTCTCTTTCCTGATATGTCCCTCTACACTCTTGACAGGTTGTTATTAGAAACATTTCTGCATATTAACTTGAATTAACTTACTTCAACCTAATAAGCCAATGTATGAGTGACAGGTCCTTCAATACACGTGGACACCTGAGATGCATCTCATCGCCACCAGTTTGTGTGGGTCTGTCATACTCCTTCTCTCTATAATCCCACATCCCTCTTTTTCTCTCTCTAGGGTTTGAATATCAATTCAGTTAGCACTTTCAAGACTGTCTTTGTCCCATCTATGAAAAAAATCACTGGTGTAATCTCAAAAAAAACCCTCAAATGCATTATTGCAATTTCTAGTTAGATAACACTGAAAGAAATTTTCAAAGGAGACAGACATCTGATGAGGAACAGTGAAGTGTGTTGGAAAGAGCACTGAATTTGGAGTTAGGAGACTTTGATATGAATCCAAGTTCAGCTTTTCTGTCACTGGGATCCTGGATAAGTAATGTCACCTCTCGGAGTCCAAAGTCTTAGATTTCATATTTCTGAAATGAAATTAAAGATCAAATGGGGTAAATAATTTGAAAGCATTCTATTTTTAAAATCATGCCAATAAGTAATTGTTATCATGAACAGTGAGAAAATACTCTTGGTATTTGGGTAGCTAATCATCCAATTTCTTCAATAGGACTCAAGATGATTATCTTATTCTTTAATTTAGATTCATTCAAATTCATTCAAAAATATGAATCAACGGATAAACTCTAGAAGTAAAATTACATATAAAATTAATCACTCTCATATATAAAATAAGAGGAAATATAATTGAAGAAAGGATACCAGTTATAAGTGTGATATGATATAAACCTTGGAAGATAAGAGATAAAAACAATAAAAAAGCAAAAACTCTGAGATAATACTAATTACCAAGAATAATTTTTTTAAATACTGAGGAAAAAACGGAATGAAAAGAAACTGCTTTAAAATTGTCAATTGTTTCCTAAATTTTAGAAACAGAATTTTTACCACAGATTCCAAAGAAAATTGGGGAAGAACTTAAAAAAAGTATTCTAAAACTCATATGGAAGTTAAATTATGAATATAAAATTTTTTTATCCTTAAGAATAACTAGAAAGGCATTATATCACATGGTTATTAAGATCACTTCAGAGCTAGATCAATAAAATATCATATTTGTAATGTCAGCATACAGACCAAATGAGGCCATACTAAATATCAAGATTGAAGAAATTAAAACAAACAAACAGGGGCCTCCCTGGGCGCAAGGGGTTGAGTCTCAGCACTAGGAAGCTATGGGCAGCCACTGCAGCACAAGTTCAACCCCCAGCCAGGGAGCTCCCCACATGGCGCAGCAGACCTCTCCTGTCTCGCCCACGGCTCCCCTCAGCAGTGGATTTTAGTCAATCTGCCTGTTCTGCTCCCCACTCTGTCTCTGGTAAGTCCTCTCACTGCCCCCGCCCTCCCACACCTCTGGCCTACGCCCCAGCTTGTATGCATAAATAAATCTTTAAAAAAAATAAAACAAACATTGACAGCAGTGGTAAAAAAAAAAGAAGAGGAACATGTTATCCAATACACGGTCCAGGAGCCACAGTTGGTTCTATTTTCTTTTATTTTAAAATAATTGTTTACATGGGCATCACTAAGTGTTATGTTGAATAGTAAGAAATCTGTAGAAAGAATGAAAGTCCAAAAGTCTAAGAAAAAAAGAACTGGACATTGTAGGCAAAAGTTACCATAACTGACAATAGAATACATCTGAGTTATAATCTACCAGAATGAAGACTATGTATTGAACACATGGGCCTTTAGTAGATAATCCCATCAGAAATCATATTAATAAACTGACCAGGGACTAACCTACCCCTAGATTAAGCAGAAAGTTGTTCCATCCCCAAACTCAAAATTCTAAATTAAAAAAATCAATCTATTCCACAAGTGTTGTAACTGCCTAGAACAAGGAACTCTATAAAATCCAGCACTTCATGATGTAAGCTTCACAGTATCCAGCCTCCATTGAAAATAATTATCATGTCAAGAGGCAAGAGAATGTGACACAAAAGTTGATGGAAGACCAGTGAATAGAAATAAATCCAGAAGTGAATAGACCAGTTTTAAAACAGCTATTATAAATCCATTCAGTGTACTCAATGACTTATAAAGGGTAATATGGACACAATATGGAGGGAAACTGAAGATATAAAAAAGAACCAAATAGGAATTCTAGAGGTGAAATATCAGTATCATAAATGTTAAAGCAAAAACATTCCCTAATGGTGTTAGTAACAGATTAATACCATAGGGGAGAGGTGAAGATGAAGATCAGAAAACTTGAATTCAATGAAAAGAATCCATCAAACCTAAGCACATGGACCCCTCCCCATGTTGCTGCTTCTAAAAAAATTTATGGTAATAAAAAATTAAGCACAGGGAGAAAAAGAAAAGAAAAAACACAACTTGCCACAGTAACCTGTTGGACTAGTACACTGTGTAACATAAAAGCATTAAAATGAGAGGAAAGGTGCAGAAAAGATATTTGAAGAAATTATGGCTAAAGGATTTAAAATTTGTTGAAACATTAATAACATTTCCAAGGTGCTGAAAAAATTGGGAAGATTTAAAAACAAAGAACTACACACAAAGGCATATTTTAACCAAATTCCTAAAACCAACAATGAAAAGAAAATTCTTCAGATCAACCAGATAAAAAGACACATTAGATAGAGCGAAACAAACATAAGAATGCCTACAGACTTCTGATCTGAATATTAGCAACCCAGACCATGATAAGATGCCTTTGAAGTGCTGAAAGAAAATACATATGTCAACTAAGAATTCAATGCCCAGTGAAGGTATCTTTGAAAGTGAAGGTAAAATTCTTCAAACAAGGAAAGCTGAGAGCATTTTGTCATCAGCTAACCTGCTCTAAGAGAAATATTAAAGATGCTTTTAGGCAGAAGGAAAATGATATGGCAAAAACATGGGTCGAGACAGAAGAACGAATCCTACCAGAAGTAGCAAATAAATGGGTAAATATTAGAAACAAATAAATTGGGCTTTGATGTCGGGTAATGACTGGTGCCTTATACAAGGCTAAGTGTCCAAATACGAGTGATGAAAACTGGAAAAATAACTATTTCAAGACAAAGCAGTCAAAAGCACAAAGATACTGTGCAGAATTTGTCTCTCAAGAAAAAACTATCTTAAAAGCCAGAGGAAAATTGAGATATTATATACAGAGAGCAATGATAGAATTAGAATGGCCGGTATTTCATGACACAACAAGGAGACTAAACAGTAGTGAAATTACATCTTAAAAATTCTCAGAAGGAGAAAAAAATAAGACACTGTCAACCTAGTATTCCATACATATAAAGATATATTTAAAATATAAAGACAAAATACATTTTCAGAGAAACAATGTAAGTTGTTATAGCAGATGTATACTCTAAGAAATGCTGACATTCTTCAGACTTAAGGGATATAATATACCATGGTAGTTTGGATCAACAGGGAAAAATAAAGAGCACTAGAAATAGTAAATAAGTAATATTTAAAATGTAAAAATATTTCTCATTTTTAAAGGTCAGTTGACTAAATTGAAAATGATAAATAACTATAATAAATGAATGGAAGAAGTATTAAGTGAAATTATACTGCTACAAGATTATTACGTGTGGAGTCATGTATTAATTGAAGTTAATGCATTAATTGTATTAATAATTAAATATATTAATCAAATGTATTAATTGAAGTTAAACTGAAAAGTAAAAATGCATCTTATAATATCAAAATATATCAATAATTTATTTTGTAATATATAACATATTTATTTTTATAATATAAAAGTATTATAACATATTATATGTTTATGCATACACACATACATAAATGCAGGTTGCCAGGAGCAGGAATAGGGAGAAATGGGGAGTTAAATTTTATGGGTAGGTGAGTTCAGTTTGCAAAGAGGAAACAAGTTCTGGAAATGGAAGGTGGTGATGGTAAACCCCCTTTATGAATGAACTTTATTATCTTTTAAAGATTTATTTATTTATGCATACAAGCTAGGGTACAGGCCAGAGGCATGGGGCGTCTAGAGGGTTCACCAGAGACAGAGCCAGGAGCAGAACAGGCAGATGGGCGGAAATACACTGCTGAGGAGAGCAGTGGGCGAGGTAGGAGAGGTCTGCCGCCCCAAGTAGGAATCTTCCTGGCCCGGTGGTGAACTCGCTTCACTGCTGCCGACAGCTCCACAGTGCAGTGCTTAACTGCTGTGCCACTAGGGAGGCCCCTGAATGAACTTTAAAGCACTGAACTGTACACTTAAAAATGATAGGAAGAAAGGGAAAACAAAACAGAGGGTAAAATAGAATATAAACAGAAAGATGGTATATCTTTATAAACATGAGCATAGCAATTTAATTGCTAACTATGCAAAAGCTAAACACTCCAAACAAAAGGCAGCAATTGTTAACAGGAAAATAGAAGAGATAGGGTTCTCTGTTTTTAACAACAGACATTCAATGTATGGAGTCATAGAAAGGACAAAAGAAAACTGGTGGAAAAGATACAAAAATATGCTTGTGGAAGCTGGAGGGCTGGTGGCTGTATTAATATCAGAACAAAAACAGTTCAAGACAAACGTAATACCAGAGATCAAGTAGATCATCCTACAATGTTAGGTTTTAATTAACCCAGAAACAGAAAATAAATTAAACTTAAAAAGTAAGCAGAAGA
>PVIJ01014218.1:0-41764 GCA_004024925.1 Scalopus aquaticus | reverse complement strand
CTGAGGGAGGGAAGGGAAAGGGCACAAAATGGAATAGAAAAGAACACAAGGGACCATGGAGATGGATCACGGGTGAATTGGTGGTGGGCTACCCAAGGGGAATGCAAAATGTAAAAGACATAAATAACAATAAAAATATATATTATATTAAAAAAAAAAGTAGGCATGGGAAAAAAAAAGCCACATGTAATTGGTGACTATAGAATAGGAGATGGTAGCTCAATTGCAAACGTTTCTGCAAAGGGACAATAAATGTTTGAAGTTTGGGGGGCACCAGGCCTCTCTCACAACTACCCCAAACTGTCACTGGAATGTGGAGCAGCCACAGGCAATGTGTATGTTAGTGGACATGGAACTGTTCAGTAGAGCTTTGGAGAAACATGTGGGCAGGACTTGGCCTGCGGGCTACAGCTGCCAATCATGACTCAGGAGCAAAGACTAAATAAAAAATAACAGATATCAGCAAACAGTCAGCAGAGAAGATGAAATGGGATGCTAAAGTATCAGTAAGTAGTAAACAATACACCATTCATAAGATAGGTGATAGAGAAGAGAAACAGAGGAAGATAGAACAAGCAGAGCAAATAGGAAACAAATAGCAAGATGGAAACAGACCTGTTTGTATCATTTATGAGATGAAATATAAAGAGCAGGGAAGTCAGAATTTATAAGGAAGATCGTTGTTTAAGAGAAGCACACCAGTTATAAAACTGGCAAAGAGACACTGGAGGAAAAAAAAAAAACCCACCACCACCAAGCATGGCTTGTATTAATATTGGACAAAATAAACATCAAGAAAAGATTATTCTTAGAAATAAAGAGGCATATTCCACAATGATGAAAGGGATCATTAATTAAAAAGCCCTATAATCCTAAATGAGCATACTCCTTTCTAAAAAAGCTTCGAATTACACAAAGTAAAAATTTTATGTAATTAAATGGAGACATAACAAATCTACAACCCTCTCAGTAGTTGAAAGAACAAGTAGACTAAAAAAAGATCAGGAAGGACACAGAAGATTTGAGCAACAGCAACAGCAATATTCTTGGAATATTACACTCATTCTTTTAAGTACACATGGCACATTTCTGTTCACCATGACACACCACATACCAGGTCATAAAATAAATCTCAGTAATTATCAAAGAAGTTCTAAATGACTGATGGGTTAAAGAAGAAAGAAACAGAGACATTAGAAAATATTTTGTAATAGACAATAATTAAAAGACAACATATCAAAATATGTGGGAGGGAGCTAAGCAGAGTCTAAAGGGAAATTTATGGCTCTAAATGTTTTCATGAGGGAACAAAGTAATAAAACCAATGAGTTATGTTCCCACCTTACGAAGCTAGACAAAGAAAAAGAATTCCAAAATAAGCAGAAAATAAATATAAGAACAAGCATATGCACAAATGAAAAAATAGGACAGAAAACCAATAATAATTCTTTCCTTAAAAGAATTAATTGATAGGGCCTCCCTGATAGTGGCGCAACGGGTTAATTGCGGCACTGTGAAGCTATCCAGAGCCACAGCAGCTCGAGTTCGATACCCAGCCAGGGAGATTCCCACGTGGCGCAGCAGACCTCTTCTGCCTCGCCCGCTGCTCCCCTCAGCAGTGTGCTTCGGTCAATCCGTCTGTTCTGTTCCCCACTCTGTCTCTGGTGAGTCCTCTCACCACCCCGCATCTCTGGCCTGCACCTCAGGTTGTATGCAAAAATAAATAAATCTTTAAAAAAAAAAAGAATTAACTGATAAAACACCTAGCAAGAAAAGAGATAAATACAAATTGCCAATGGCAGTTTTTGAAAAATCTTTCATTAATGCTGACAAAGGAATAAGACCTACTACTTTAGGAACTAGACAGTCAAGCACTGATATATTCATAGAGTTTCTACCCGGCTGGAGTTTACATCAAATGGACAAAAAAACCTTTTTTTGGTACTGAAGGTCTATCTACAGAAAGACTTAGAAAAATCCATCTCTAGAAAACACATCAGATGTTCTCAAAACCTGACTGATTTTCCTACAAAAATCAGTGGGAGGCAATGTGAAACCTTCTGCTGAGGTGTAAAGATAAAAACCAGCCCATGTAATCCAGGAGTTCCTTTTCTTCCTGACCTAAACGCTCGCCTGGGCTCAGAGAAGGCCCTGACCATTGAGCTGTTGTCAGTCACAGCCCGCTCCACCTTCATTTTCTTGCCTTGCGCTCAGCCAGCTCTCCACAGCCACTGCTTACCATGCCTGTGCATTCCAGCTGCTTTTCCAGTCATGTCGGCATCTGTGCCCAGGAATCAGCAACTTCCCTGGCCTCACATTCCTCTTCCAGTTCATCAAGAGTAGAAGCAGAAATAAGAGCTCAACCTGCCCATGTCTTTAGTCTGTTGCTTATCACCTTCTAGGAGGTTCTTGTTTCTGAGTGTATGTGAGTGTGAGTGAGTGTGAGTGAGTGAGTGTGTGTGTGTGTGTGTGTGTGTGTGTGTCTATACACACACATATAGTTTTCTCCCCAAACCCTGGCCAAACCTGACGACCAGCTCCATCTGTAAGGAAGGTACGAGAGCATTCTTCCGCTGGGACTGACAGCAGAGCGGCACCTCTTCTTGGACTGTCGTTCAATGCCTTCAGGCCTCTGAAGATACACGGTGTTCTCCTGTTATAAACCTTGTGGGTGTGTTTGGCAGCGTCCCTCATACAGGCCCACTCCCAGAGCTTCAGAGCATTTTCCCTGACAGTCCAGCACAGGACCATCTGGCAGCACAGTCTTTAGAGGTGGAGGGGCTTCCTGCTGTTGTCACATTCCTCCCAGTGCCCAGTGTTGGAGCAGATACTGAAATACTACTTCAGGAGTAGTTCAGAGGAGCAGCCAGAAAATTCAATACCAAGAATTCAGAAATGTTTAAAAGGAAATAATTATAGAGCCTACAATAAAATTATAATAAGG
Organism: Scalopus aquaticus; assembly: GCA_004024925.1. Lineage (NCBI taxonomy): Eukaryota > Metazoa > Chordata > Mammalia > Eulipotyphla > Talpidae > Scalopus > Scalopus aquaticus. Next base: position 38,820 of record PVIJ01014218.1, on the reverse strand, counting down.
ATATATTTTGACCTAACAATTTCATGCTAATGAATTTGACAACTTAAATGGAATATTACTTGAAAAACACAAATTACTGTAATACAAGAAGACAGAGGGTATCTAACTAGCTCCACATCTATTAAAGAAACTGAGACATAATCAGAAACCACTTTACATTAAAACTATATGACCAGAGGTTTTCCCTGCCTGGTAAACTACCGAAATTTTAAGAAATCCTAAATACAGTTTCAGAAAATAACAGAAGAGTAACTTTCTAACTAATTTTATGAGGTCAGCATAATACAGATACCAAAATTTGACAAAGATATAAAAGGAAATAAAATTACTACCTAATATTCTTTATGAAAAAGACATACAAGATATCAGCAAATATTAGCAATTCTTATATTAGCAAATCAAATCCATAATGTAAAAAGACACTAAAATAGAAAGACACCTTATTTAACAGAGAAAATATCCGAACATCTTACATCCAACAAGGGGCTAATAAATACTCAGAATCTACAAAGAACTCAAATAACCCAATCAAAAGATGGGCAAAAGATACAGGCAGACATTTCTCTAAAGAAGACATTCAGGTGGCCAAGAGAAATATGAAAACATGCTCATCATCTCTTATCATGAGGGAAATGCACATCAAAACCACAATGAGATGATACCTCAGAGAATAGCCTATATAAAAAACAAAACAACAAAACAACAACAACCAGAAATCACAAGTGTTGGCAAGAGGAAAAGCAAGCCTTGTCCACTGTTGGTGGGAATGTAGACTGGTCCAGGTCTTATGGAAAACAGTAGGGAGGTGTCTCAAAATATTAAATACAGACCTACCATATGATCCAGTGATTCTATTCCTGGGTATCTAACCCAGGTATACAAAAGCACTGATTCAAAGGCATATCTTCCTATGTTTATGGCAGCGCTATTGACAAGAACCAAGCTCTGGAAATACCCCAACCTAAGCACCCAACTACAGATGAGTGGATAAAGAAAACGGGGCAGACACACACACACACACACACACACACACACACACACACACACACACACACGAACACTACTCAGGCTACTTAGAAAAAAGAAATCTTGTCATTTGTGACAACATGGATAGAACTAGAAAAGATAACGCTAAGTGAAATAAGTCAAGAGAACGACCTCACTCATGTGGAATATAAAGAAATAAAACAAAAGAACAGACAAAATTAAAACTTACATAAACTGTAGAAATCTGGCTTCAGAATTGAGACTACCAGAGTGGGGCAAGGGTGGGGGAGGGGCCCAATGGGCTGTGGTGGAGGACTATGGGTGCCTGGTGGTGTGTGTGGTATGAACATACATCTGAAGAAGTGTGACTCTCTACACCCCATATATAGTGTTGTAAACCATTGTTGCCTCAATAAAAAATAATGCAGTTAAAGAAAAGATAATTTACCATCAGCGAATGCAAAAAAGGCAGGGGAAAAAAGACATAAAGGTTAGAAAAGAATTAAAATGACCGTCAGCAACAAGCCAAAATGATTGTGTACATAAAAAACCCCGTGGAGTATTAAATAAATAATAGTGGGATTTTTAAAAGATTGCAGGGTACAAACGGTGAATATACAAGAATTAATCACATATCATCATAGAAGTGGCAAATAATTTGAAAATGGGTAATTGTTTTAAGAAACAATTTTATCTACAATAAAGTAAAGTAAAATATTTAGAAAGAAAATTAACATGAAACATATAGACCTCTACAGTAAAAATTACAGAACTGGTCCAGTGAAGAAACAGATGACTCTAAAACATATGTGGAATACAAAGGGTCTAGAATAGCCAAACCCACCTGAAAAAGAAAAGCAATGTTGGAACATCACACTACCTGCCTGGCTGTGAACTCACAGGAAAAAGAAAGGGTGGCAGAAGAGAAGACATAAAAGTGCACAGAGCAGAAGATTCAGAAACAGCCCTAGAGGCACATAGTCCATTTATGACAAAAGTGCCAAGTCAATTCAATGTCTTTTGAACAAGTGTTGGTGGCACAACTGACTACCATGTGGGAAAAAAACTAAATGCTGATCCTACCTCGTACCATACTTAAAGATAATCTGAAATGGATCATGATAAATGTAAAAGCTAATACTTAAAAGTTTCCAGAAGAAAACAAGAAAATCATAGCAACCAGAGGGTAAGCAAAAGATTTTTTGGACAGGGGGAAAAATATTAATCATAAAAGGAAAAATTTACAAATAGGACTTCATCAAAATTAAAAACAAGTGCTCACCAAAAGACATCACTAATAAAATGGAGAGACTCAAAAAATTCCAAGCTCAAAAAACACATTTACAGCACAAATAACTGGCAAAGCATTTGTACATAAATGAACTCCTACAAATCAACAAAAAACCCCACAAACAACCCAATGAGAAGTGGGCAAGAGACTTAAACATCCACCTGAAATATCTAAATGGCCAACAGGCACACAAAGAGGGTTCAACATCCTCAGTCACCAGAGAAATACAAACTAGAACCCAACGCAACACCATCTCACATCCTTGAGAATGGCCAAACTGAAAGACCCATAGCACTAAAGGTGGGTCACAGTGTGGAGCTACTAGAACTTTCATACAATCTTAGTGGAGTATAAAATGGTACATCCAGTTTGCAGAACTGTTAGATTGTTCTTATAAAGTTTAACATACACCTAGCCTAAGAGCCAGCAATTTTAGTCTCAGGTATTTCCTCAAGAGAAATGAAAACATGTGCCCACAAAAACTTATTTACAGACATATTCATGCAACGAAATATGACTGAACAAGAGAAAGTAATGAACTATGGATATATACGATATCCAGGATAAATTTCAAAAACATGTTAAGTGAATGAAGCCAAACAGAATACCATATGAATCCATTTCTTAGAAACTCCAAGAATAGTAATTCGTAGTGATAGAAACAATTGCTTGGTGCAGGGGGGACTTGGGGTTGCTAATGAAGAAGTACACGATTTTATCTTCTGGGGAGGACAGAGATATTCTATATCTTGCTTTGGATAATGGATATCTGTCTATATCTATCTATCTATCTCTCTATCTATCTATCTATCTATCTATATCTTTGAATTCAACATTCTACACCTATACATTTTATTGTATGTTATTTATACCTCAATTTTAAAAGCACCGAGGGCAATCCAAAATATCGACAGTGATGGCTTCTGTTTATTCACACTTTTCTCAAGTTTGCAATTTCCTATATCGAACTTGCTCTTTATATGCTATAACTATGTTTTGCAGTTTCACCAAACAGCAAGACGTTACCAGTACCTGCCTTCGGAAGGCAGGTTCCTGGGCCATTAAAGGAATTGTGTGTCTAGTTCTCTCCAGACCATCCCGGGCCAGACGCTCAGCCAGAGGCAACACGGCACACTGACAGGAGGACGGGATCTGGTGCTGGGGTTCTGTCTGATCCCTACTCTCTTGGGGACTACGGACTGGTGGGCAAGTCCTGGAACCCCCGTGTCCACACTCCTAAAAGCAGCCTGAGCATCACGACTCAGAGGCACCTGCCTGCCCTGCAGACTCTGTGAGCGTGGACTGACGCAGCTACGGGGAGCACGGCGCAGAGGGAATGGAGGCGCTCGTGACTTCTGAGAGTACATGAACGTCGGAAAAGAGCCCTGAGGAGGCAGATTCCTTACTTACAGTCAGGTCAGATGGACAAGAAAAGCTGCTGGGGCAGTTACCTGGCGGCGCGGTAGCAGTGGTTTTGCAGGGCGTAGGACAGGCGCTGGGTGTTGAGGCGCCTCCGCTCCACCTCCTTCCAGCCGTCCTCTGTCCACTTCCTCTTGATCTGCTTCTCCTCGTGCTTTTTCCCCACGTAGTCAGCGTAGGTCTGGATCCGATAGCTTTCCGCGTACTTGCTGGTATTGACAGCTACCAGGAAAAGGGAAAAAAGCCTTAAAAGGGGTCTGGCCCTGCCCTGGCGATGTCCCGTTTGAGAGGGGACCTGGGCTGACAGAGGAGCCCTGGCTTCAGGCCTGGGATCTGACCTGGCTCTGCGCCTCAAAGCCAAGTGGTCTCAGGAAGGTCCCAGAGACTCTCCACGCCTGAGTTTCCTCGTCTGGAGGAGACAGTCACTGCTTTCCCGGGCCCCGCGGTGGGAAGGAAGTGCCCGGAGATCTGCAGGAGCCGCGGTGGTTAGGGGACTATTAATGTTCAAAGACTGGTGGGTAACATCACTGCTTGAGAATTATTCTCAGAGTCAGAATACAAAACCACTGAGGAAAACTGTAAATCCTCACTTACTTTGTTAAAAATAAAGACAATAAAAGCCCTAGTGACAGCGCTGATGTCTGTGTCCACTGTGAAGGCCGCAGCCCCTTGTGCCCGGGGCTCCGCACACGCGTGCAAGCTTCCAACACGCGTGGAGCGAGGAGCTGCTGTTACCAATGGGAGGGCAGGGTGGAGGTCAGCGCTGCTCAGGCCACTGCGGGCGAGGGGCCGCGTGGGATACAAGAGCAGGTTTCTCTGGCCCCAAGACCGGGGCCCTCCTTGCTGCCCTGCACCTCACGATGGACTGCAAGCTCAAGACAGCCTCAGCACCTCAGCCCCCCTAACCGCCCTGGCTAGTACCCCTCGCTAGCAGGAGTCCCAAAGCTGGGGCTTCCTCCCTCCTCGGCTTAACACGTGGCAAAGGCAGGTCAGTTTTGCTGTAATACCAGGTGTCTCCTCCAAGGAGGGGGTGGGACATGTTGGCAGCAGGGAGTGAGGACCCACGAAGGCCTGTTGGTGGGTGGGTGTCCATTTGCTACTTCTGGCTTATGCAGTTTGAGCATATTCTCTCCTAGCCCATGATCTCTGCCAAGACCTACTGCCCACCCTGGCAGCGAGACCTAAGAGCCTGGCCACGCCGGTAGGGGCTGTGAGGAGCAGACTTAGTTCTTGGGTAGCTGCAACAGCACCATGATATCCCCAACAAATCCGACACCCACTCTTAGAAAAGTTCTTGGCACCAAATAGTTCTTAATAAATCTGATGTGACTGATAAGGACCTTTAATAAATGCGAGGAGAAAGAACGCAGGGCAGAACGCAGCAAGAGGGAGGGGCTCCCAGTTGGGGAGCATGTCTGAACTGGACCGGGGGTTCCCAGACTTCAGGGACCTTACATTCCAGACGACTGCAGAGAAGCAGATGCTCCACACGGCGGACACCCGCCACGCCACTCTGCGTACTCCCAGTGGACCAACCTGCCCACGAGGTCTCAGCACAACAATGGACACCGAACGGCAGGCCTCAGTGGTTGGCTATCGAGGGAGCAAAGCAACACAACAACAAAGATGTGTGCTTCTCTAAGGAGCACAGATTCTTACTATGAAAAATATTCATGCTAAAGAAGGGGAAAGAGAAAACAAGGGTGAAAGAACTTTCAGATAATGCAAAGTCTCCCAAAGAAGCAGCGTGAGCATCTGTGATGGCATCTCCCGCCGGAGTGCTCCGGCCCCTGGGGATACGGAGAGGGAGCACCCCAGGTTCTGGAGATGCACTACAGACAGAGCCACTGGCCAGAGTACCGTGGAAACAGGGTCCTTTCCTGAAAATCTTGCTCCTGGAATAGTTAACTTTTCCTTCTTTCCATACACCACTTTCTGACATCTTTTCTGCTGTTACCAAACTTTACCCAACAACTTACTGGGTTTACTGGGGAAAGTCTCTCATGCGTCGTTTATCAACAAACATCGGCTGTGCTCACTGAGGGTCGTCCCTGGGAGATGCCAGGCACTTGGTGAGACAAGACCCATCTCCAACCTCTAAGCTCACCCTGTCACATGCAAGCCTCACACAGAGTGGATTCCCCCGAGGGTGTGAGCCCCTGCTGGGATGCTGAATGGATCCACAAGATGGATGAGGACCCAGAGATCCCACTTAGTCCTCACTGTTGGCAACTGAGCACTTCGAGATTTTCCTCTTTACATTTCATTCTTTAATTCAGCAGGTTTACGTTGCAAGCATGCCTAAAAAGGATGACATCTGTAATAATCCCTCTCTCATATTTAATTTGGACCACCAAGTAAAGAGTAGGCTTGAGTCGTTGTTCTCCCAGAAAGCAAAGGGAAGGCGACAAGATCATAAAGGAGCCATGATAACCTATTTAACAGTATCTGATTTTTTCCAATAATTGAGTTCTCAGTCCCTCCCCCAAATGTTACAAACAACTCCCCAACCACCCAGTGGGGGGATTTATCAGAGCACATTTGGAATTAGGATGACTTAAAAGGGGAAACAAATAACAATCCACTTTTCACTGCTGGCCTTCATATGGCAATAATTTACCAGCATTCCTTCAAGTCCCAGCAGCTTTGCAGCTCTGGGTCTTTAATCTGGAAGCCAAGCTCTGGCTCAAACCCCCTTTACCCCCCCCAACCCCCGCCCCCAGTAATGGATGAATCAGCAGAATGGATCGGCTGTCAGTGTGCTCTCCAGTGATTCCAGCTCGCCTCAGAAGCGCATACAGCAGGCTGCCTCCCAACACGAGCCTTTTCCATATTTGTCGGGGAAAGGATGCGAGGCCATCTTCCCCTCTTGCACTTTGTTAAAGCCACTGGGGAGCCAAAAACGAGGATGGTCCCCCAGTTCCCTGTAGGTGATGGAGAGCAGAGGCTCCTCCACTCTCTTGACGCTGCAAGTGTGGCTGCGCTGTGTCTCCACCACAGCCCGCCGGGAAGGGCGCCCAGTCATCACGCACAAGAGCTGGGCTCAGGAAGCCAAGGGGCTTGCCCGCAGTCCTGTGGTAAGAACAGTGTAGCAACAGGGCTGGTTTGGAACCCAGACGTGATTTTTCAAAAACAGAACGCTACCACATGTCTGCCGTACACTAGTGTGTGCTTACGTGTTTATTTAGGTGAACAATTATCCTATAAAATTCTTCCCTTCCTAGGAGTTTTAAAGAAAGACTTAAAATGCTTAGAATTTTTCTAAAAATGAAGACCTTTCCATTATGTCAAGCCAAGTTGAAAGTGTCAAATACATGCTGTTTACGGGTGAGACAACATAAGATGTGGAGCCCTCCTTCAATGGATCTAAGATTTAACACGATTCCAGTAAAAATATTCCAACATTTTAGTAAAACATTCGAAAGGTTACAAGTGAAAAAAAAATCTCAACAGAAAACAGACAGAGGCAGGCATGGTGTGGCATACAGAGCGCGAAGACGCGCAGCTGAGATCTGCACGGTGTTGTGAACCCAAGTCACCTCAGAGCAATGACAACAAAGCTCAGCAGGGGCAGCCAAGGCACGGGGAGCTGGAAGGCCCCTACAGGGAGGACCAGGGGACCTTGGTGTGACGCACTGACCTCTGTCTTGCTTGTGGTAGCACATGACTGGGTGGGTTGCCGAAACACAGAACTGGACAAGAAAGACAGCAATCCTATGGTGCATAATTTACACCCTAATTATTCTGTGGAATTTGCAAAGTTGATCCCCAAATTCATTTTTATTTTTTTTTAAAGATTTATTTATTTATGCATATAAGAGCTGGGGTGGTGGTGGTGGTGAAAGGATTCACCAGAGATAGTGTGGAGCAGAACAGGCAGATCTACTGAAGTACACTGCTGAGGGGAGCAGCGGGTGAGGGAGGAGAGGGCTGCTGAGCCATGTGGGAAGCTCCCTGGCCGGGGATCGAACTTGTGCTGCAGTGGCTGCGGATAGCTTCACAGTGCTGACACTTAACCTGTTGCCCCACCAGGGAGGCCCCTGATCCCCAAATTTAAACAGAACAACAGGTGAGACAACAAAGGCCCAGATATTTCTGAAGGAGAACAAGGGAGGGGCACTTGCCTGGCTCATCAAAAAGGCTTATTGTAAAGCTCTAGTTAAGATAGTAGACAATGGTGCAAAGATAAACTAGCCTCCAAATAGACTTGCGCATCTGTGAAACTTTGATTTTTGACAGAGATAGCACGATAGAGTGGAAAAGGAAAAGTTAGAAAAACTATTTATCCACAGGAAAAAAAAATAAAATTGGATTCTTACTCACACCATGCAGGAAAATCAATTCCAGATGAAGTACTTAAGTATAAAAAAAAAAACTTGAAAAGAAAATATAAGTGGATATCTTTTTGAGCATGGAAGAGGAGAGAATTCACAAAGATACCAAAAAAATGTGAAGCATAGAAAAAGACAAGTTTGGCTACATTAATATTAAAATTTTGTCCTTCATAAGGTACTTTAAAGAATGAAGACTCCCTATAAACTGGGAGAAGATATTTGTAGCACATGCATGTACTATATGATTAGCACCAGGATACCAAAAAACACACCTACAAATCAGTAAGAAAATACCCAACAGAAAAATGGGCAAAATCTACCTCAATTCTCCTGATTTGAGTTTTTTTTTTTTTAATAAAAGTTTTTCTTAAAAAAACAACAACACAAAAAGAGGGCAAAAAACATGAAAGGCAATTATGGTTATTTCACATGAAAAGAAGTATATAATATCAGTAATCATATCAAGAGAGCTCAACCTCAGGCAAAAGTAATTATGAGCTCAATACGGTATCATTTTGTACCTGTTTTGTTGGCAAAAATTAGAAAGACTGAGAACACCAGTGACTGGGAAGATGGGGGCAATGGGAGTCTCCCTTGGTGCAACCAATTGCAAAACGACTGAACATCCTCACTTAGGGTCACACATCTTCTGACCCAAAAATTCCACTCCTAATGTAGATGCACATGAATACATAGGTATTAAGAGACAAATACAATGAATTTTTCCAAAAGCACTGTTAAGAGACAAACAAAAAATAAAAAACAAGAAAAAAGGAGGTTGAGAAAGAAAGGAAAGAGAAAGAAGCAATCCAATCTCCATCAGCAGGGGAATGGAAAACTGGGGTGTTTCCTCAGTGGACTAGTACAGCTGTCTAGAATGGATGAATTTTAGTAAAGCAACAGCATTTGAAAAATGCAAGTCCCTGAAGTGTATCTGATCATCTTTTTCTTAGGTTCCAAAACAAATTCAACAACAAACAAAAAAGTATATCCAGAGGTGGGGAGGGGCGCGATGCAGGAAGAGAGAGAGGGACGAAAGGGAAAGTCAGAAGGAGCACATCTGTACAACTTCCAGGAGCGGCTGTTCCTGGCGGGCAGGCAGCAGGATGGACTAAGGGAGGAACAACGGGTAGACTGCATTTATTAGCAATGGCTTAGTTCTTTGGTTGAGTATGGTTTCACAGCTGCTCATTACATTCTAAATAAACAAAATGTCTAGGTTTTCTGTTGTTGACCCTTTCCAGCACAGAATTGTCTGAGTTGAAGCCTCCATAGACCAGGTATCAGTGACTCTGCTTTCAATGCCCTCAGGGATATGGATGGCCCAGAGTGGCTGGTGCAGGTAAATGAACACGGCAGCTAAATTGCTGGACTTCTCAAACCTTCCTTTGGGAGCGAAGGACGTGTGTGCAGCTGGTTGTCAGGCTGCTGAAATCCACTGACTGCCGCATTTGCACACTGCTGCAGCAGCCACACACCCCAAGCCTGCCCCTTATGCAGTGGCTACTCGCAGTCAACATCAAGGTCTCAGTTGTCAGAGAGTACCTACATTCCTATTAACCCAATAGTTGCAAGAAAGAAAATATTTATTGGATGCTTACTCTCCCAGGCACAGAAAATGATGAAAGCATTATTCTGACTTTCTAGACTGGGAACTGAGGCTCAGAAGGGACATCCCAAAGATTACAGGGTTTGTGCTGGGATCCAAATCAAAGTCTACATTCTTTTGATGATACCACATGCACTGGAGGTTCCCATATCATGCCTTAAGAGTTAACACAAAGTGTATACATCTGTCTGTAAGAGAATGGAGGTTGTTCATCTCTCTACACAACAGTTCTGTGTACGTAGCAGAAGGACCCACTGCCTGATGACCCGGAATATTAATCCATTCCACTGGTCAACACTGAGATTGTTCCCGACTTTAAAAGGCCCTAAACTGTAGTATCTTGGTGTGCTGAACATGAATATAACCCTGAAAATTTTTTATCAGCTCTCGTTTTGAAGATATTTCATATAATTCATTTTATGTTTCACCGTGTAAAGTTATCCAGTAGCAACAACATCCTAAATCAGCCTAGAATGATGTAATATTGCATTGCATTGCATAATACCATCATGCACACATCATCCAGAGTTGATTGCATCATTTTCTGATGCAATGCACTACTACTGCCAGGCGGCTGCTGAAGTAAGTTGACATCAGCAGTGCACTATAAAGCCCTGTCGGAAAGGTTGAGCATTGAAAATATTTCAGACTTTGTGCGAGACAGTTTAAGCTGCTGTTCCATAGAACTGTTATGATTTTATCCATTTAGGCACAATACAGAACAGTAATGCCTCGAAACTGTGATAATAGTATGGACGATCTCTGCTCTTTTTGTGGGGAAGTGACATTTGCCAACCAGAAGAAAAGTATCACTTCTCAAGTGAAGAAGGCTTATTATCATCTTTACTTCAGAAGCAAGGTTGGTGACCAAGACAAGCCTTGGGCCCCGCATATATGCTGTGCTACATGGACAACCCAGCTTTCACAGTGGTGAAATGGCAAAAGACGATCAATGCCGTTTGCAGTCCCCTTGGTGTGGAGAGAGCCAAGCAACCACAGAAAAGACTTTATTTCTGCTTGGCTCCTCCTCTTTCTGGCAGAATAACGAAGCAAAAGAAGTCGAGAATAGTCTACCCAAACATTCCGTCTGCATTGAGACCAGTTCCACATAGTGAGGGACTTCCTATTCCAGAACCTCCAGCAGAATATTCTGTTGATTCATCTGATGAGGACAAGGGTGAGCCGACCTGTTCTTCTCCTGTTCCATCAGCATGCAGCGATCCAGATTTTCACTGTGGTGCATCATCAACCCCATAGAGACTAACACAGGAAGAACTCAATGACCTGGTTCGTGATTTGGACTTATCCAAGAACAAGGCAGAATTGCTAAGATGGCACAATTACTTGATATTGAAAGCGCCACCAGCAGTTGGAGCCTTTCTTCAGAAAGGAAAGCACTCTGGTATTCTGTTCAGATATTGAGGGCCTCATGAACGCCTTAGAAATCACTCATGACCACAAGAATGGAGACTATTTCTAGACTCTTCGAAACTGAGTCTTAAGGCTGTGCTTTTGCACAATGGAAGCCTTCTTCCGTCTATTCCAGTAGCGCATGCTGTCCACATGAAAGAGACATACAATAACTTAAAGCAGCTATTGAATTCCACTGAGTATAACAAGTACAGCAGGCACATCTGTGGTGATTTGAAGCTAGTTGCCCTTTTCATGGGACTGCAGCAGGGACATACAAAATACATTTGTTTCTCATGTGAGTGGGATAGCCGAGCAAGTGAACTGCACTACTTGGGGAATGGACTCGCAGACAATATGTAGCAGTTGGAGAGAAGAAGATCCAGCACCCATCTCTGGTTGAGGCTCACAAAATCCTGCTTCCACCCCTTCACATCAAACTAGGTTTGATGGAGAATTTCGTGAAAGCCATGGACCGGACCTCGCCAGTTTTCCGATACCTGCATGACAAATTTCCTCAACTCAGCAAAGCAAAGATTAAAGAGGGAGCTTTTGTGGGTCCTCAGATTTGAGAGCTCTTCAAAGATGACCGGTTCAACAACTTGCTGCAGGGTGATGTGAAACAAGAATGGAATGCTTTTCACCTAGTGTCTACAAACTTTCTTGGGAATGTTAGGGCAGAAAACTACAAGAAACTAGTAGAAGACACGCTGATGCAGTATCAGAAACTTGGCTGCAATATGTCTCTAATGATCCACTTCCTTCATTCCCATCTGGATTTCTTCCCTGAAAACTGTGGTATGGTTAGTGATGAACACGGCAAACATTTTCATCAAGATATCGCATCAATGGAACAAAGATACCAGGGAAAATGGTCCACTACAATGCTGGCTGACTACTGCTGGACACTCCCCAGAGATGCTCCTGAGCAGCTGTACAAGAGACAAGCGAAGAAATCTAAGAAGTAGTCTATAACTTGATTTTTTACAGATATTAACCGTAGGCCTAATACTATTGCATTTCGTGATGTAAACATCCATTTATTGAAGATTACAAAAAAAAACTAGAGCCAAAATTAGAATTTGACTGTCATATTCGTGTTGAGCACATACAAATTGATAGGAAATGACTAATTTTATTTCAGCAACATGACTTTTGTAAAAATTTGTTGACCAGTGTTACCAGCAGTGACTTGTGGAGAGAATGGCTTCTGCCAGAATTGCAGACCCAAACGTTACTCCCCTAGGTCAAGGTGTGCCTTAGTGCTCACCGTGCCTATCTTTGATGCCCTCGAAGATGGCCTCTCCTTACTCCTCAACAGCTGCCAGCCTGAGGGTTCACACCACACTAGGATGACACCAAATGCTGTTTGGTGTTTGTTCATTTTAATATGAACGCATTGGATACAAAAGTTTCCTCATCTTCCAAGTGATTTTGATCAGGTTCAGGCTTACAGACTGACCACTTTTCTATTTTTACCATATAGAGAATGGAGGGTGTTACTGTGGACCCACTAACACTTTGACAACACGAGAGTCTGCTTTTAGAACGTTCCTCTCACTCATTCATTCATCAAACACTGGCACCAGGTGCTGTGCCAGATATTGGGGTGTGGCAGAGGGAAGATGCATCCCCTCCCTGAAGCAGCCCAGGACTCAGAGGGGGAAAAGGAGAGAACAAATTAGGTAAGCAAGACTGTATGTGAGAAGTGATTTTAACACGAGGCGGGGAAGAGAGGGAGAAGAGACAACAAATACAAGTTATTAAGAGGTTGACAGCGGGGAAGAGACTTCTATTCATGGCCCGCACCAAATGTCTTAGGTTGGATAAAATGGACTTTGTGTCCATTACCCAGCCTGGTGCTGATTGTTTTTCCTTTTATGATGCCTAAGCTAAAAAGTCAATTAAAAATAAATAAAGCTACCATTTATCAAGCACTTATATATCAAGAACTATGCTAACAGCTTTCCAAACAAAGCTGTCTAGTTGTCACTTGTTCATTTATGCATCTATGTTTATGAATACAGACAGTGATGCAGTTCATTCTCATTTGTTCGTTTATTCAGCTAATCCATTCACTCACGAACAAACACACCATCTTCAGAGTCTAGGCAGCTGAGGCTCTGCAGGCGAACCCAGGGCCGCCCTCACACTCAGCGGGCAGAAGGCCGGAGAGCAAGCTCCACACGCGTGCTGAAAGGAGAAGCGCCCTGGAGCTCCGGGCGGGGAGACGACCAAGCCCAGGAACAGACGCTGGGGTCTTTCCTGAGACGAAGCTGCAGGGAGAAGTCAGGGTCAGCAGTTGTGGGCGAGGAGCCACAGCCAGGCAGGAGGAACATGAAGTGACCGATCTCTGAGGAGGAAGCACAGTCCTGACTGAGGAATGGGCTGAAGACCTTAAAGATGGGGACCTGAAGAAGGGCAGGGAGGAGCCCAGTGAGGATGGAGCGTGGAGCGTGGAGCGTGGACACACCACAGAGGGCCTTTGGTGCCCCTGAGGTGCCTGCCCAGGCATCTCCATCATGAGGACCTGACAGGTTTATGTTTCTACAAGATCACTCTGGTTGAAGGGGAGAGACGGGCAGGAATGGAAAAGGCAGAGAGGAAGAAAAGTAGTCTTAACGGAACCCCAAGAAACACCAACATCTAATCATCATGTAGGTGGGGAAAAACAGGCCTGGGAGCCTGGGAGCATTCCAGGGAGCCCCCTGGAAGGTTCGGGGCTATGGATTCAAGAAGGAGCACCGGGTCAATAGGCTGGGCCCGCCCGGCAGGAGGAAGGGAGGGTCTCGAGGGGCCTTTCCGAGAGTAAGCTCCGCTGTGTGGGAGACGCTGAGCAGGAGGGGGAACAAAGGCGCGGGGGAGGGACGCAGACCGCCTACATCAATCAGGAGCAAAGGCGAACTGGGATCTCGAGAGATCTTTTGAAAAGATGGAAGGGATTCAGCGGTCCTTGTGCTGTTGAAAGAAGTTTACCAGCGGCCACAGGGCTAAAGCAGAGGCCATGGGGCCTGGAACACAGGTATGGGGCCCGCTCCTGGGAGGAGGGAGGTGTGGGCGTGGAGCTTTGTCAGTCTGGGGCCTGCAGCTGTTTCCTGGGTGGGGCTTGCACCAGGGTAGGCGACTGGGAGGCTGGAAGAACAGAAAGGCCAAGGAGCTGTCGAGGGACGAGGACCCCATTGGAGACAGTGGGCTGCTATGCAGTGTCACTGCTCTGCCCACGCGCCTCAGCTCCTGAAGCAAGGCCACACTAAGGGCAGGAACTCTTCCACAGATGAGGAAAGAGGCTGAGAAGCCAAGGGGCCTGCAGAAAGCCCAATAACTCATCGGGAGAGCTGCATTTGAACCCTGACCCCTGGCTTTCATGCAACGCTTTTGACGACTGCATTAACCTGCCCCTTTAGGTTGTCGACAACGACAACGCAGCTGCTGTGAACGCCAGGCAAACACAACAAGGTTTCGCCAAGTGCTGACGCAGGGCCTGGGAAGTCTGGGTAGCGACGTGCAGAGGTGAGAAGGGCTTCTATGATGGACTCAAGTGGCAGCAGAAGGAGTCGAAAAAATGTTTAGCATTGAGAGCTACTTTTTAAAAAACGGAGAGATATCGTCTTTGACTTTTTAAAGACAAAACACACAACTTAAAATAGGAGTGGGGAAGCAATTCCATACTTCACAGTCTTGACAAACTTGACAGACAGCTGAAAGACCTAAGCAATTTACGACATTCTTCACACTTCATGGGAGAAAATTAAGATTGATGTCTCAACTACACAGGAATAATTCAAAGTAAAATCAAAGATCCCCTAGATCCTGTGAAATGGCAGGTCTGAGATGGCAGATCCTCCACGTCAAGAACACTGAGTAAATCTTACCCGAGGAACGCTAAATAGCACATGTTCCAGTTATACTCTTTTACAGCAATACTTTTAAAGTCTGCCTGCGGACATATAAAGGAGTGAAAATAAATCAGATTCATGGTGGGTGGAGGGGGTGCGACGTGCCAGGTGCTGCATTGTCAGTCCAGTATGTCAGTCTGTCCTGTGTCCTAACGTATGAACCTGCACACACTATCCTTCCTCTCCAATCCCACTTCTAGAGAACAGTCCTACTTGGACGGTGAAAAAAATTGAAGCTGCGACAGGTGAGGCTCCTCGCCCAGAGGGGGGCAGAGGGGGGTAATGGACAGATTAACCCTGCTGACACAGCTCCCCCCCACACATGCCTCTCACGCTGGAACAGCTGAAACTGTCCATAATGGGCTCCCACATGCAACGGCGTCACCCAACACACCTTCCTTCACCACGCATAACACCCTCCAGTGTTTTCTGAGTCTCTCCCTTCTGTATTCATCCTAGTTTCCTGACCCACTAAAGGGCCGGAGTTTGAAACACTCCACAGCTCAGTGACACCCACCATTCAAAATGGCATTTCTACGCGACAATGTGCTTTGTGTTCTAAAAGGTTAATCAACAAAAGAACTTCTAGGACCCGACCTATTCACCAGCCAGAGTCTGCACGTAACCAGACTGCTGGCTGGGGAGAGTCAGAGCTAAGGAGGACTAGTGCTTGCTAATGATGCGCCAGATACAGCTATAAAGCAGGTGTAAGTGTACACCAAAGCAATGCTTGAGGACTGCTGAACCCAGGCTGTGTGGGCTGTGCATGACAGGTTACACCTGCCACGCAGCTAGGGATGCTGGGACAAGACCCACCTGCGCCATCTCCTCTCCTCTCCCATAACTGTGCATGCAGAGAGGCCGCGGAACGAGCACAGTTTCAAGATTTAAAGGCTTTCATAGTTGAAAAGGGAGAAGCCCGTCTGTTTACCAGCCAGCCAGATATGGGAGATACTGTGCTGCAATATTTACACTTTGATTAAATGTCCCTCTCAGGATGTTTTGATGTGGTTTTCACGTGATAAAGGAATTGACTTACACCTCGGGACTCAGCTTATTCATTAACCAAAGTGAAACCCAGAAGAAAAGGCAGGGGGCTGGGGAGAGGACCAGGATGCAGCCCCTTCACAGCCTGGCAGGGCTGAGCTAGCTCACCTGCCAGGGAGTCACTCTTACCCCTGGGAGGGTGGGTGTCCGACACCCAGGGCAGCCTTTCCCAGCCTGCTAAGGAAGGAGTCACAGAGAAGGCAGATAAGCCGTACAGGATGACTCTGCCACAGCCGGGTCGGGAACTACGCAGCACTCAGGCACCAGGAGGTTTCCTCACCGGCAAGAGCCCTCGTCAGTCCTGCCTTTATCTCCTCCCCACTCCCCAGCCCTGCAATCCATCTGCAGATATGGAACACTCTAAAATCTACATCATGCACTGGCCTCTTCAGGGTCCCCAGGACACCCCACATATGGTCTGTCACCACCAGAAAGGTCTGAGGAAATGTCAGCACAACTTCATTGAACACGTGGGCCAGGCACCTCTGTGCGTTCGTGGGGCCCTCTCTGGCACTGCACCCACACTTCGCAGAGATAATCACTTTGCAGAGGTAAACGTATAGTAACAAATGGAACGGAATCTGCTCTTCAGAGTACAGGTTACCTTGAGACAATGAAATGCATTTGCTTTAATCGGCAATGTTTGCCTTCAGAAAAGAAGTACACAGAAGGAATCACAACTTCTCCAAAGGATAAACAAACAATGACAAAGCTGGTTTTGTTTCCATATCAGTTTTACTCCTTGCCTTGCCAGGCAATGTGACTTATTAATTTTCACTGGTGGATTCTGTCTGTGGCCAACACACTCAGACCTTAGATTTCCAAATGCCCCAAAAGGGGGCCATGGAGCCAAAAAAGAATTTTGTTGATTCTAAAGTCCCAGCCCATCTTGGCAGTTAGCAGACTCATTGCACACTTGCATTCTATTTTTCCTTTTAATCACCCGTCACTGCCATATATACTTTATGTGTTTGGAAGATGGCCCCACCCTTTTACTCCCCTCTAAATCGTTCCCTGTTGTGGGAGGCTGCACGCGGGTCTAGAGCACATTCAGCAAATTCAGCAAACTCGTCCTGCACAGGGGGAGAAAGGCAAAAAAGGTGGAGGAAGCAGTGGGTGGGGCAGGCCAGGTGGGGGAAGGCAGCAAGAACCCAGAGTGAACTTTTCCCATTTGGCAAGTGCTTTGAGAAGGTGGTGACTCCCCCCAATTCAGAGAAGTAACAAGTTCTTCACCTTTCAGCACATTTAAAGTATCTGTGAAAATCTTTGCCAGCAGGATAATAAGGAAGATTTTTTATAAGTGTTATGAAGTTGCTGAGCTTTCCTACCTCAAGTTGTCAAGATGTCTTAAGTTGTTCTAAACTTTCATTTTATCTATATCCTAAGGAGAATTCAGTGTTGATCTCTGTCTATCTGGCAAAGTCTCTGGCAAGGCAAAAATCAACTGATCAGATGGAAGAGTCAAGTCTTACATTTAAAAACATTTACGTGAAAATAAATAAATACAATGGCAAGTGTGATGCTGCTATATTTTAAAATATTTTGGAATATTTTCTAACATTCTATCTTCAAATACCCAATAACTCAAGGGTGACCCACAATGCCAAAATACTCAACACAAATTGGGAAATTAAAAAATAACTCTCAAAAGTCATGTGTCTGCACAGAACACAGAATGCTTTCTGCTTCATAACGAAGCATTCATGGGTTTTGAAAACTGCTGTCTACATTTATTCTTCCTGAGAAAAGTCTTATCATCCTTTAAATTATAATTCTACAGTCCCACATCTGGAGCCTCTAACATAAGTGAAGACTCCTTTTTAAATAAAGCATGTGGTACAGTTTCAGCCCTGTCTAATGAATGAAGGCATTTACCCTGCCTTTGGATAGTATTATGTTTTAATGAAGAAAAGGATGAGTAGCTGCGAGCAACTTGCCCAGCACCGGCTGGAAAGCACGAAGGGCAGCCCGTGAGGAGCTTCCCCACCAGAAAGAGAACGAGTCCGGCTTGCTCCTAAGGCTGCAGCTGGGTTGCTCCTGTGGAAACTAAATCAGTAGCAAGGAGGTACCCGGGGACAGCCCCCTGCTGTGTAACACACTCAGCGAAACAGCCCAAGGCCTGAATCGCAAAGTCATTTTGACCAATAAAAAAATAACATGTTTTCCGTCACTAGCTCCCCTCCAGATTTGACTGGAAAGTCAAACCACCCAGCTTTCACCCAGCAACAGTAGAACAAGGAGGACAGAATTGGTAGAACTGGTACCACGCGGGCAGAGGCATGTAAACTAGAGTTCGGCTTGCAGAGCCAAGTCTGTCTCCTACTCCACCCCGAGTGCCTGGCCAAGTGCTGAGAGAGGCTTTCTGGTAAAGTAGGTAGAGAAAAGCCCCATGACTCTGGGGTTGCCAGGCAACATGCCACCTCTTATTAGAGCCTGGCAGGGTGAGGCTCCTCAGAGGCAACTGGAAAGCCCGCCCTGCCTCCTGCAAGCTCCAGCTGTCTCCTCCCTTGCACATTCCCTCCCCACCAAACGCTTGTGGGGAGGCGGTCAGGAAGCAGCCACCTGAACGGAGCCCCAAAGCCCAAGGTGGTGAGCTGGGATGCCAAAGGGATGGTCCTCACTGTGTCTGGTTACGCATGGCCGCTGCCCTGCTGTCCCCAGAGGGGCACAAGCGGACCTTAGCTTGGCTCTCCGCAGCCCCAACGACACGCTGCTTGGATTTTTTAAAAGTAAAACAGTTGCTTCAAGATTCCAAAGATTTTCAGAAACACTGTGCAGCACCAAGCAGTGGAGTAAGTATGTGACTCGGGGGGGCAGTTCTACCACCGGCAGCCCCTCGGCCCTTCTGGGCAGCTGTCCTCTCATTTTTGTGCAGAGGGGTGCTCTGGAGTTCGCTTCCGGGTGCAAGTTTGTGCATGGTGGGGAGGGGCGGGGAGGCTGAAAGTGAAAATTGCTTTTCTTTGCGATTACCCTAAGGACGCCCATGGTGTCCCATGTGGCTGTTTATCCCTACTGCTCCTTCCCTTGCACACCTGGGGAAAAGGGTGGCTTGCACACGAGGATGCTACGGAGCACACGTCTGAGTGTGCAGGCACACGGCTTCTAATCAAAGGAATGTGAGGACAGGGACTCACGTGGGAGCAGCAGAGTCTTGTCTCCTGTTTCATCACTCGAATACATACTTTCACCAAGCGAGTGTCAAGCAAAACCAGTCTCACTACCGAAAAAATAACTCCCCCAACAGAGTACATTGGAATGCACAGAAGAAGGAATTTTCTGATGGGACCGTCTGTGCCTTTGTGGCCCTCCTCTGCCTGCACACAGCCATGCTGCTTCTTTGAAGACAAAGAACTTGCTTCAGTCACTTTATATCACACTGGTATTTCTCCAGGAGGGAATACCTAACACAGCTATTTTTCTCTGCTTCCAAACAGCCCTGCACTTGCAGTTACAAGCCACTGAATGAGTATCTGCGGCTTAACTTCCTGGAGCATGGATTTTACTGGAGAGCAGGAAGGAAAAGTTAAATAATTAATCTGGTAATTTAAAACATTTTAATATTAAAATAAAATGGATGTATTATAGAGGAGATTTTTTTTTCAATTGTGAGAATGGTTTAAATAAAACATGAAATGTGCAGAAAAATTTCAACTTTACTCGCCTCCTTTCGACCCTCCCTCGTCCCCCCAAAGCCCTTGAGCATTGCGAGCTGCTCTCCTCTGGCATTAGGGGCAGTTGGTGGAAGTTGGCCTCCTCCCATGAGGCTCAATAATGAACGTTAGCTGACAGACCGACCGGTTCTTCCTGGCAGAGTGAGGACGCCACAGGAGAGAGAAGCCTTGCCTTGTCTTTGCGGCAGTGAGGCACTGAGTGTCCACACAGAGTGGTTTACACAAGACAATTTGTATGCTAGCCTCACTGACGACACTCACAAAGCTCCTGAGAGTTCTTTGAGGTTAGAAGCAATCTGGAAAGGGCTGACTGGTGTGAGAAAAGTGTAATATGATATCTATTTTTTCCAGCAAAGGTGACAGAAATAGATATATCACATATAAGCCAGGAAAGATGAGGGCAGCCCAAGCAGAGAGGGTGAGCGCTCCCGGTTCAAACACACCTGCCTGAAAGGGGGTACAATGTCATATGCCTATGTCTCCCCACACACCTGTGGACACGGTGACCAGGTGCCAATCCTGGCTCTCATGACCTTGACAAGTCATTGGGGGTTCACTGGTCATTCTGAACACAAATGAAGCAGTGCCTTGTGGACCAGGGCCTGGGAGGCAGCAGGGGCAACGTTTGCCGAGACTACCTGTCACGCAGTGCGCTCTGCCCAAGCACAGACTCTGCTACCCTCACTGAACAGAGCAGTAAACCGAAATCTGTTGAATGACTTGCCCAGGGTCATGCAGCAGGTTTAAGGAGAGGAAGTGGCATCAATGCCAAGGCATCTGGTTCAGAATGAGGCCAAGGGAACAGCAGCCCTGGCCACCCACTGCCTGTCCTCCCGAGCAGGGTGCCATCTCCTGTGTGCTGTCCTCTGCAGACAGGTACACTGGCTTAGTGAAGGCTCTGTGTGGAGGAGGAGGGCCTTGGAGCTGCCCATATTCTTTGACCTAATAATTCCTCTCTTAGGAAACCATTCTATAAAACAAACTGAGATGATGGCTAATTTTTAATGCACAAAGATGTTTGCTGGAAAGGATGTGGAGAAAAAGGAACTCTTCTACACTGCTGGTGGGAATGTGAACTGGTCCAACCACTATGGAAAGCTGTATGGCGATTCCTCAAACTGCTAAACATGGAGCTTCCATATGACCCAGCAATACCACTTTTAGGAAACTACCCAAAGGACACAAAAACACTAATCCAAAAGGATACATGCACCCGTATGTTCATTGAGGCACTGTTCACAATAGCAAAGGTATGGAAGCAACCCAGATGTCCAAAAATAGATGATTGGATCAAGAAGATGTGGTACATATACACAATGGAATACTATTCAGCATTCAAAGAAGATAGACACATGCAATTTGCAGCGACATGGATGGAATTAGAGGGAATCATACTCAGCGAGATAAGCCAGAAACAAAGAGAAAAATATCGAATGGTTTCACTTATAACAGGACTATAGGGAAACCAAATAGGAGAGAGACACTTGGGGGGTGGGGGGAAGGGGAGGATAAAGGCACAAAATGGAGTAGCAAAGGACACAAGGAACCACGGAGATGGATCACGGGTGAATTGGTGGTGGGTTACCCAAGGGGAATACAAAATGTAAAAGATATAAATAACAATTAAAAAAAAATGTCTGAAGATCTGTCTGTCTGTATTTTTTAAAACCACAAACATAAGCTAAAAAGTTCCAAGCAGAGGACAGTTAAACAATCATGTCATTCATATTCATTAAAAAATATGTTTTTCCAGGGAATTCCAGAGACTGGTAATTTCATGTGTGGAATTCCATCTAAAACATAAAATTCTTGGGCCAAAGATGTCTGAGAGTATCATGTGTTTATAGTATTTAAAGTTCATGATTTCCAGGGAATAATAATCAAGCAAATAATCAATAAATTACTAAGATATCTGAGAAAAAGTAACTTGACTGCCTACTTCAGAGGTTACACACTACTGGTTCATTCAACAAATATCTGCTAATCACCAGCTATGTGTCAGGTGGTAGTTTAGGCATTGCAGATACACTGAAAATAAAATATTTGCTCTTAGATGTTTATTCATCTGAGTTTACTTCGAAACAATTATTAAGCGGTTCGCTGATGATACAAGCACTTTTCTAAGTGTGTTAAGACACAATTTAAAAGGTAAAAACAAGACACCTGACTTCATCGTTTCCATCCCAGTGGCAGAACACAGACAGTAAACAAAAAAGTCAAATTACACTGTGTATTTATCATATTATTACAGAGAAAAAGAAAAACAGAGGATATGCAGATGGGAGTTGCAATTTTAAGAAAAATGGTCAGAAACAGCCTTACTGATAGGGCTACAAGTAAAAACACAAGACTCGCAGTTAAAGTTGAATTTCAGAGGAGCAACAAGTTATTGGTGTGTGTAAGCATATGACATACAATATTTGGGACATGATTACGAGAAGCGAAATTCGGCAACCCTACTTACTGCTAAGGTAGCATTTCAGCAAAACTCATTCCTAAGGAATTCAACCCTTAACACTTCCAAATCAGACACCAAAGGCAGAAAAGATAAAAGAATAAATTGACAGTTGTTGCTGTAGAAAAATGTAAAGCCTTGGGGTAGCAAGATGGACAATATTAAGAAGTAGACAACAAATCAGGACAAACATCTGCAAAATACAAAATGCAGAATTAATGGCTTTAAGCTTCAGTTTCTTCTGTAATGTGAAGATGGAAATAGACCCTACAATTCCTAGAGTTGTTAGGAAGATGTCAGGACAGTGTCGAATATTTAATAACGAATGGCTCACTAAAAGTTAGAAATGAATACTAATCATCACAACAGTATACTTACAAATCATCAAAGCACATAATTCACAAAATGAGAAGACCCAGTTAAACTTTTCTAAATCTTTCTAGTGCCTACTTTGACTACACATAGACTCAAGCTTGAGTGACATCCTTGCATAAGTATTACCTGGCGTGCTTATTAATTACAGAGGGGGAAGCTGGAGTGGAGAAATCTGAGACTCATCAATTACCAGAGGAAACATCAGTAATAATGGAATAAGCTGATATCATGTGCCTCCTGGCGACATGTGCCCAGGGACGCCTCACCTACATGGCTCTCCTGCCAAAGATGTTTAATCTGAGTCTTATTATGAGACAGACAAGTCCCAGTTGAAGGACACTGCAAAGCCACAAGTGGTCAAAACAACAAAAAAGAATGTCAGTGTTAGAAAAACAAAAACAGATCAGAGAACCATTCTAGATTGAAGAAAAGAAAGCAAAGAGCTATGGTGCCTAAGTGCAACACACGATTTTGACAGGATCTTGGATCAAAAAACAAAAAATATCAAGATTATTTATTTCCTGCAATAAAAACGCATAAATACATGTACACACATTCGTGTTTGTACTTATTAAGGGAGGGTATGTATATATGCATGCAAGTGAAGCAAGAATGACAAGATGTCACCAACTTAACTTTTGAAGTGTTTCATAAATCAGAGGAATTAACAATAAATAAACACAAAATGCATGAAGTCTATTCACAAAAACCCCCCACCAAAATCCATTCTCAGTAAGCAAAAAAATACTGATAAGAATGGTTTTAAAAAGATAAATACCTAACATCAAATGGATTATAAATTGATAGAGCCTTTGTAGAGGGCAATCTGACAATACATGGGAAATTTGGATTTTTTAACTTTATTGAAAACCAATCCTCTGACTCGATCATGTTATGGACAAAGGTGAAATGAAATTCCAGAGACTGGTAATTTCATGTGTGGAATTCCGTCTAAAGCATTAAATTCTTGTGCCAAAGATGTTTGAGAGTATCATGTGTTTACAGTATTAAAAATGAAAAATAACTTCAAAGTTCTATAATAAGAATACTGTTCAGTAAATCATGGACTATCAACTTGGTGGCTTATTTAACTAACCCAACCAGTTAAAATGTTTTCATAGAATGGAAACAACTTGAAAGAATTTCTTACGACTTTTAATGAAAAAGCAAAACCTAAATTCCTATCTACAGCATGATTATATTCACATAAAATAAAGAGGCAAAATCCTGGAAGAAAGTACCATAAAGTTATCAAGATTACTTAAAGGTGATGATTTTTTTTTTTACTTTAGACCTATGTATATGTGCCTTGTTTGTATGTTTCTCCCCAATTTTCCTGTATTAAACAAAAACTTGTTTTGTTTCGAAAACACCAAAAAGAATTGACATTCTTTGACTTGGAACATGGTGAAATTTTTTGTTATTAGAGTTGCCCAATTAGATGATCTGAGAGCTGAGTACAGGAACAGAGGTTCGTATTTCCACAGTGCTGTGCTCTGAAGAACCAGAAGATAGCCCCACGTAAAAAGAAAACTTTTTAACTGTCCTTGGTGCAGCAAAATTTTTTAAATTTGTAGAGGAAGATTATAAGTTATGAATACGGTTACACATATTATTTTCTATATGCTGCCACGTAATACTAAAGGGGTTGGTTCCACATCAACAAAGACCAAATAAAATTTCTCTGCAATTAATTTGGTGTTTGGTTATAACTCAACCTCAAAAGTCCTAGTCTAGACTGAACCAAAATTCCACAACTAATTTCATTTATAGGCTTAAGAGAACAGTTAACACAAACTGAATGGAAACCCCTGTATTATTTTTACTTTGGTTTTTTTATTTATGCATACAAGAGCAGGGGTGTAAGCCAGAGGTGTGGGGGGTGAGAGGATTCACTAGAGACAGAGTAGGGAGCAGAACAGACGGATCTACTGAAATACACTGCTGAGGAGACCAGCAGGTGAGACAGGAGAGGTCTGCTGCGCCATGTGGGTCAGCTCCCTGGCCAGGGATCAAACTAATGCTGCAGTGGCTGCAATAGCTTGATGGCACTGAGACTTTAACCCCTGTGCCACCAGGGAGGGCCCCTATGTTATTTTTGAATGTATATACAGCTTAAACTATCATTTATTATGATCTGATTAATTTCTTTATCACAATGGAAAGTAACACCTTAAGTAGATAATTTTCCAAGTTTGATGAATTACAAAATTATTCTTGGGTATTAGCTATCCTGAGAGTAATAAAAATTATTCTGAGAAACCAGAAGGCAAAATTTTAAAAAGGTAACACTTCCAAAGAAACTAAATTATAAATAAAATTATTCTGAAATAATTATGTAAAACAATTCTGAGAAATAAAATGAACTACTCTGGGAATTTCACCTCCTTGAATTGACCTCTTAAAAAAAGCCATCCCCATTGAGAAAGGGACTCTCCTACAAGGTTACAGCAGATAAGAGGTACGGTAAACAGCCTGTCTGAGAAGCTGCCAGAGCGAAGATGTAAACAGTGTGTCAACCTGTCTGTCTGACCTTCCTGCTCAGCCCCCTATGTGGCACCCAGACAAGGACAGGCAGCACTAGTATGCACGCTGCCTCCCAACCTGCACCTTGGAAAAATCATCATCAAGTTAGCCCTGCCCACTCACAGAAAGAACAAACAGTACACTTCAGAATCACTGAACTGGAGGTACAGGAAGGGAGGAGAAAGGTTTGTTTAATAAATGTGACTTACTGCATGCTTATTTAGTAACTTTTCTGCAGCTACAAATAAAAAGATTATTTTAAATTGTGGTGGCAAATGGTAAACCAGTATAATTACTAATCCATTTTCATGTGTTAGGATATCTGGGATCCCAAAATATTAAACTTAGTCACCCATCCAATAAGAGATATCAAATGAGTATCAAATGATGAGAAAGAACTATCATCATTATTTTTTAAGACCCACAAATATGAAGTTTTATTACTTGGTTAAATATTACCAATATCCAAGAGCATCTAAAATTTGTTGTTTTTTTAATATTTATGTAACACACCAGTGTTAGGGCAAAAGGTATTAAAACAAATTACAGAGATCCCTATAACTGGAACCCAAAAAAGCCTAGAGAAGCTACTGTTTAAGGTAGAAACCTACTTCATATGAAAAAGTATATTTTCCCAGACCTTGGGGAGGTTTGTATTTATTTTATTTTTGAAGCAATGGACATTTTGGCATTTAATTTCTTTTTTTTTAAGATTTATTTATTTATGTATACAAGAGCTGGGGTGTAGGCCAGAGGTGTGGGGAGAGGGTGTGTGTGAGAGAGGATTCACCAGAGACAGATTGGGGAGCAGAACAGACAGAATAACTAAAATACACTGCTGAGGGGAACAGCAGGTGAGGCAGGAGAGGTCTGCTGCGCCATGTGGGAAGCTCCCTGGCCGGGGATCAAACTTGTGCTGCAGTGGCTACAGTTAGCTTCATAGTGCTGAGACTCAACCCCCTGCGCCACCAGGGAGTCTGGCATTTAATTTCTTAAGTAGAGAAGGAAGAAGATGTTTGAGTGTCCTGGTTACTTCTGGTTCCTAAAATGGGCTTCCAGAGTCGAGGTAGATGACATAGCACTTAACATATTCCTAACAATTTTCTTTCAGTGGAGAGTTCTAAATCCTTACCCAGACTAAACAAATAAACAAAAACATCCCAATAAAACCATGACAAAAACAACTGGTGGAGACATCTCTACTCAGACAGGAGGCCCAGCATACCCAAAGTTACTGATGTCTCTACTCAGTGCTGCTGGGGAGGGGGGACATTTCAAGCAGCTTTGAACCTAAGAGTCCCCTGAGGAGGCAATGAAGAGCTGAGGACTGGAATGTCCATTTTTGAAGAAAAGGAAAGGTCAGGGTCACTTCCAAGCATGGAGCATGAGTGTCACCAAATTTCGACAAAAAACTGCTGGAAAACAGCAAAACAACATATTCTCCTAAGCTGCAAGCTGCCATCCAGGATAGCTCTGTTACTCGATCAGTACATAGACAATATCCGACTTAACCTGCGGGGCATTTTTCTATCATTTCCACAAATACTAGAAAATAAGCATAAGGGCGGGGAAAACTATGTAACAATACTTAAGTGCCTCTTCAGAATCACAAATTACCTAGGGCTTCACAATTTAGTTTTTTAAAGCACAAGCAAAGAAGAAAAATTCATCTATATGATTTGAAGAGGAAGAGAAGGAGGAAAGAGAAGACCAAGGCCCTAAAGAGCAAGAAAACAATTGCTTCTTTCAAATGACAAAGAAGAAAACCCGAATGTTCAGCTGGACTTGGTTTCTTGGTGGACATTCTGCTTTCCCAAGGCCACGCCCAGTCTCCGCTGACAACCCAGAGGCACAGAGCTACCGTCTCACTACCACCATGCTGTGACATGAGGTTTTGACTTTGCTATGCAGACACCACCTAATTAGTCCAGCTGGCTCTTCTGTTCTACTACCCCAGGAAGAAAGAAAAACAAGGCAAGAGAAGAAAATAAATCAACATAAACAAGAGAAAATGTAGAAAAGAATTGAACCCAGAGGGAAAATGTCAAAAGTTCTGCATGCCACCCAACCATGGGGTGGCTGAATAAAGGCAGTTTCTGGACCATGTCCCCTGTTAAAGAGTTCCAAGAATACATAAAAATCAGATCGCAAGTTCTTATTCTTCTGTTACTCCAAGTGTTTCCTTTAACTTGTACATTGGATCTTCCCTTATTTAAAAAAATTAAACTAAATTAGAAATTCACTGCTCATTGAAACCCTGAAGCATACAGCTTCCTTATCTCCATGAGATGAAACAGGGTGATAAGTCCAAGGTCCCATTATCTTTTAAAGGTCATGGATGAAATAGCTTGGCCTGTTCTAGGGACACAGTTTACACGCGTAAACACCATAACACCCAGCTCAGAAATGTGTGCTATTGTTTACAGACAGGGACTGACACCCTCCTATTCCCACTGCGGGGAAACCCCCATGTCTTATTTGAGGGTTCATTTAAAAAAAGAAATTGTTAGGAAAGTATTCAAACAGCAGACGAATTCCAACACTAGTCAGAGAGGACGGCTAATAAACACTGCATCACACATAAACCTGAATCAACGTGCTGAAATCATGACAAAAATATGAGGCTGAGATGTATGTGGCTCTCTTCTGCCTCCTGAATCACTAGGTTTACAGTTGAGATCTGTGTACCTCAAGGGTTTAATGCATCTGAAAAGTCATTCTGAAAAGCCTTTAGGATCTTAAAAAAAAAAAAAGCGTTTTCTTTTCCTTCTGGAAGGCATAATTAAAAGGCCATTAAGACAGCACCAGTAAGACAATCTTACCTTCCATTCTTCAGGGCAGAGCTACCACTTAGTGGCCACAGCCCAGAGCTCCAGCCTGCGCTCAACGCGGGAGGGGGCTCACCATCACCATCTCATTCTGCTCCCTGGTCCCGGCAGACGCACCTCCCAGAAGCTACCACAGTGGGGCCTCTGCAGGGAAGAGGCCCACTGATGTGCCACAGAAGGCTGAGCCAAGAACTATTTCAGCTGTTGAAACGGGAGGAAACCTCAGCTCAGAAAGCCTGGGTCAGGCACTGTGCAACACGACAGCCCAGAGGCCTGGGAGCAGGCCCTAGAAATCAGAGTGGCCCACAGAGCTCCAAAGAGACCTGCTCTGTCCACTCTACCTCATCATCTCCGGTACTTTTTTTTTTTTAACTCATTTAAAAAGTGGCCTTTTCTAGTGAAACTAGCGATAAAAAATGCTCCATTTGTATAATTTTCAGGTTTTTTCCTTTCGTTTTTAGCCTAGTACCTAAAAATGCTTTTCTTCCAGGAACACTTAAAAAGTATTTTTAGAACGTCAACAAATAAAGTGTACTACTAAAACCAAATACATTCCAGTGCTGTAATGTGGCTGATACGTAAGAACTACTACTAGCCGTGAGCTCATTTTATCTGCGGTCTCTCCACGCTGCATGAGGAGCCACCTGCAGGCCGTAATAATGGGCTCCACGGCTGCGCAGCCCAGTTCCCGGCTGGGGAACCTGCTCGGCCTTGTTCTGACTGTGCTTACTGCGAAATGCCATCGTGTCTGAGTTACGACCCACCCCATGCAGCCGTGAACCGGTCCTGCCCTTTAGATGATTCACTCAGAGCAAAAGCTGCACCTTGACCTAAAACCCTGCTTGACATGACCCTGTAGCGCTTCCTCACTGACCTCTCACCCATCCCCTCGCCACACTCCCGCTGCACTGGCGTTCTTCCAAGCTGTTGAATTGAACGTGTGAGTCTTGCTCCTTCTTCCCACCAGTGGGTGACAAAAACTCAGAGAGGGAATTAATCCAAAAGGCTTTCAGAGGGCTATCCGACGCTCCATCCTTCAAGAGAGATACCCTAGGGGCCTCCCCGGTGGCGCAGCGGTTGAGCACTGCGCTGTGGAGCTGTCGGCAGCGGCAACGCGAGTTCGATGCCCGGCCGGGGAGATTCCCACATGGCGCAGCAGACCTCTCCTGCCTCGCCCGCTGCTCCCCTCAGCAGTGTACTTCTGATCTGCCTGTTCTGCTCCCCACTCTGTCTCTGGTGAACCCTCTCGCCGCCCCACGCCTCTGGCTTGTACCCCAGCTTGTATGTATAAATAAAAAATAAAATCTTTAAAAAAAAAAAAAAAAGAGAGATACCCTAAGTCGGAAAAACTGAAAAAATTCTTAAACTGTTCTCCACTATCATTCTGCTGGAGAGTGTGCGGTTTGGTTATCCTGAGACCGCTGAATATGTACCGTGGAATGAAGCACAGGAACCATCGTAGGTGATATCCTATCCTATCATGTCTGGTATCGCTGAGAACCAGGATTCTTACTGCAGGAGAATGAAGACATATATGTTAAGACAGAAGAGGTTAAGTAAAAAACCTGTTGTCCTGCTGTTGAATCAGAAATACATGAACTCATCATGTATTTTCATTTGAAAGAAGACTCCTCAGCCCCGCCTGCTTTAAAGGCTCAGGACCAATGAGAAGTCTCGCTCCCCAACGGTGGTCCTGAAATACCGTTTTCCTTGAACGGTAATCAGAGCTCCGTGGAGAAGTGCTGATTCCGGGTCTGAGGTAGAAAAGGTACAAGATGAGCCTGGAACACCGTGCCACAGCACAGGACAAGTCAAAAGAACTTGGCTAAGCTAGAGGCTCTCACTTGCAAAACCGGGACAAATGGGTTATTCATGGGCGTCAAAACTGCCACTGGCCGAATCCCACAGACGATGCTTACATATTGTCTGTCCACAAGTTGGCCATGATACTGAAACAAATGACCACTGGCCAACACTGCAGAATTTATTCTAGTAAATCTTCTCATTTTTTCAAAAGCTGTAAGCAAAAGGTAATAATCAAATATACGTCTGCTTTCTATATACTGGTGGGGAACCACATAGCAGATCAGTGAAAGTTTCTCTGTGTAGCTGCACTCCAAGAAATAAAAGGAATGCTAGAATTAGAATATCACCATATCGCAACTTCTGATGCAATAATGGGTCTAGGTTGAGCGTTAACAGCATCAAATCACAAAACGAGAGATACCAGACACAAGGTGTGTACACCACCACTTATGAAGCTGTAGTGTACCCTGGTCGGGTCTTATTCAGATCAGCCTCTAGACTAAACAACAATTTACCAGAAACAGGACAGAATATATAAATCAACACAAGGAGATACAATCACCCAATTTCCTCAAGAGAGAAGGACAGAGAGAGAGAGAGAACGAGAGAGAGAGAGACCTATAAATTGATTAAGAGACACAGACATTTCAGCAATCACAAAGTGCGGCCCTATATGGATTTTCATTGTAATGAAAAAAGAAAAATTCACAACGGTTTAAGATAATTGGATGTTTTACAGTGGCTGTCTTATATTAAGATATTAAGGATTTACTTTTTAAAGAGTGATTATAATACTGTTGCTTTATTTTTTAAAGAACCTCTTTGAGAGGTCCACACTTCAGTATTTACCCGTGAGTGTGATACAGTATCTTGGAATATTCTTCAAAATAAAACAAAAAGGGAGAGGGAGGGTGTCAGTAGGGATGAAACAGAATTGGCCGTGGCAGAGCTAGGAGGGGAAGGCAGGAAGTACCCAGTAGGGTTCTTCTGTCACTTTCCTATATTTTTAAAAGTTTTCCAGAATAAAAAGTTCAACCAAACCTGAAGGGGCACCCAGGCCTCTCCCGCCCTCCCCGCAGCGAGCCCTCCAGGGTGACTCCGTAGCATCTGCCTCTCTGGCAGCGCTGCCGCATGCATTGTCACCCTGCTTCTCTGGTCTAGCCCCCCCCCCCCCCCACCAGCTGCTTAACTGCAGTAGAAGATTCTCAGAACATCATTCTTATTTTTACTGCCTTTCAGTTCTAGGAAGAGCTACTACAATAACAACTTTAACAAACTAAAATATCCCTTTTCTTTTTTATATGAAAAACACAGTAAAATAGAGCACTTGATATATAGTAGATTGAGTGTTCCCCATCTCTCCCCCCCGCTACCAAAACTAAGATGAGGCCTAAGTGTCAGGCCTAAGACATCTCAACCAGAGTTTGACTTCCATGGTATTACACACTCACAGAGTTCAAGCAAAACAAAAACAAACAAAACAGAGCAAACGTACCCCCAAACTCAAGCATCTGCAGCTGTTCTATGAAAGCAAACCAGGGCTGCCAAAACCTCGGAGACCTGCAGGCCCTGTGCGCCCTCACCTCCAGTCCGGAAAGCAGCTGACCTGTGGCCAGATCTGGACAGTCGCAAATCAGTACAAGAATCCAGGGATCGGTCCACACCAACAGAGAAATGTTGCCAGGTGCCATTGGCAGTATTTATTGACAAAGGGGTTAAGTCCAAGATAACAGAAGCCAAGCAGATAAAAACAGGAAGGCCCAACACCAACGAGACAGAAAGATTTAAACCACGGACATCACTGACGCCATGTCAAGAAACAAACAGAACCAGGTGCGGATCAGGAGGTGGCCTGCTCACCTCCTACTAGAGGAGCCCACCCGGCACTAGAAATAGATAAGCATGCTAGAGAAAGGAAAACGAACACTTGCCCCCAAAATGTACAGCTGAGCTTAAAAGAAAGAACAGGAAATCCTCAGAAATAAAAGCAAAGCAAAGCCTGGGGGAGACAGCAAGAGCCGGCGGGGCAGACCCTGATGATGAGAGGTAGGCACAGGCCTCCACACCCAGATGCCACACGGAGACCCGACCCTGACTCGGGCAGGATGCCGGAAGAAGACGCCCGCATGGCGCGCACATGCGGAGCAGGGCTGCAGGAACTCCCGGGATATGGCAACTGCTCTGTCCTTGCCCAAGGCTGTGGGTGGGAGGAGAAAGTCTGTAAGAGAAATCACACTGCAAGCTGCTCTCAGGGGGTGTGAAGAAAAAAGAAAGGGAAAGCGTGGCAAATAGTAAATAAAAACTGGCCAAATTCACCATTTAGAAAAGATAGATTCTCAGAAGAAAAGCACATTTACATCTCTACATTATTTACAAAAGCAGAGAAGTTCAAAGTAAGAGGATAATAAAAAGGTATTTGACACAAATACGAACCAAAAAGGAAAAACTTGGTACGATTGAGTCATGGCAACAAAATTGAATTCTGGGTAAAAAGACAAACACCTAACCACTAATGTGATCAATAGCTTTATTAAACTACCCAAAGAAAATCTGAGAGCATTATAAAGAAAAAACAACAGTTTCAAAACCATAGTAGTTTTGTTTTCTTTAATCCCAATTATAAACAGACAGATCAAGCAAACAAAAATAATCAGTAAATCAATTAACATACACTGATACGTAACGAACTGGATGGACTGGGCCTATGGAACCTGATACTTCACATGTAGAACACAGACTTCCTTTCAAACACACTTGGAATAGTTATGAAAACTGTCGAGGTCATAAAGCAAGACTCAACAAATACCATGGAGTGTCTTAACCGCATTCTCGAACGCGAGGCATTAAAATAAGAAACCATGGTGGGGAACAGAGGCAAATAGGAAAAATCCCCACTTTAGCCCCATTTCTCTGAGCAGTCAGAAAAGACTATCCTCCCACAAACCCCAAATTAGTTTTGAACGTCTGAAGAGAGTGAGCTGACATGGGAGAGGTTACACGTCTACAGAGAACAGGGAATGATTACGACAGTTCACGTCCAAGAGCATAAGAAGAACAAGCCCAGTGTGGCCCTTGTCATCTCCTGGGAGGACTGAGGTGCAGGAAGGGATCAGCCATCAGGGGAGCAGGGATGCTCAGAAACAACAAAAGTGGTTGATTCCAACCTATGTGTTTTATTAAAATTCTCTTTTCTCTTAGCCTAAGAGCTGTTGTTTTCCCAAGGCAGCTCCCTAGTTATGAATTGTTTTGTTTTTCCTTATCAGTAAGCTCTCCAAGAAGAGCTGGGGCCTGAAGACAAACTGGTATATTATCACATCCTTGGTCCATCCTTGACAGTTTAGATAATCAAGATTCATTACCAGGTATTGTTTCCTGTTCCAACATGAATTATGACAAAAGATCTTTACACTTAGGGGCAGTTGTTCACTGCTGCTGTTAAATTGCAACATTAAGAGTATTTGATTTATCAAAATAAGAAGACAAAGATCAAGCTCTGATATAATCACTTTTCAAAATGCTTGTGAGCATTTAGAAAGGGAAAAACTAGGAGGGAAAGAATCCCCTTTCCTCAAATTGAAAAGCATTGAAAATTTAGAAGAAAATCTATAGTAAATCTACTTAAAATACTTTATTGCAAACACTTTAACTCCACTTATATGTAATCTCCCAAGTATTATTCAGTGAAAATATCTCTGAAACATTAAAATTGAAAATCAACTATGTGTCAACATTTTTCAAGGAACCACAGTGCCAGTGAGGTCCTGCCCCAAGATTTGGGGTGTGCCTTTCCTCATTCAGACCTATTAAATCCGAATGTGTATGTAAATGAAATAAAATATTTTATATATACGTGCTACATTCACCTCTCCTTTAACATACACAATATATGTAATGTAGAGGAAGGAAGATCCAATTTCATAAGAAAGGCAAAAAAGGGGGCTTTTTTAAAGAATGACAGATTTTAAGACAGTCTATGACAGCTATTTTCCAGAACAAATACTACTACTAATAAAAAAATAAGAAAAAAAAACACATGGGAGTCTTTAATAAAGCATTTCTTTTGTTTCTGTTTGCCTGAAGTTATCCAGAATCTCAGAGAAAATCCTGCTATGGAATTTCAATTTGAAGATCTCTGATAAAAATACCGAGAGTAAGTTTCGATGCCACTCTTAGTAAATGTGACCCTCTACAGATGAGAAAGGAAATGCACCAGTGGATAAAAGGAGTTTGCCAAGAAATGAAACAGACGGTCCCTTCCCATCTGAAAGATAAGGATATGTCTGGAAAATGCAGGAAGCCTGGTTTGAAGCTGTCCAAGACTCATGAACTTCAGTGCTTATCGCTGACACAGTTCCACCAAAGCAGTGGTCACAAAGGGGACACTCTATGAGCTTGCGAGGCCAGGAACCCAGCCCCTCTCAGACTAAGGTGGGCACACAGACACCCATTTAAATGAAAGGCAGTACATCTGGTTCCGAGGAACGAACTTTCGGGAGGATGGGGAAAACAGCAGCAGGCCCCTGTGTGGTCTGCTGGGTCCAGACAGGCCTGCTCAGCAGGCCCACCAGCCCCTGCTCTCCTCATTATCACCCACCTGTTAAGGAGCCCTGCAAGCCAAATGGAAGGTAAGAGCCGCTCAGTGAATCCTGAGATTTGATTAGCTCAACAGATCTAAAAGCAACACTTTTCTAATGGTAGGCTGGGGGTGGGGGGGTTGTACCATGTGTTGCCCGAGCTGAGGTAAAAAGAAAGATTGCATAATAGGACAGTGCGTGTTCTCACTTAGATTTCAACCAAATGCACTGTGTGTTACTTTTCCCAAGTACCTGCCAAAAGAATTAAGTGAGTCTTCCACTGTTTCTCATTCTGCTATCTCAGGTCCTTCCTTTCTAAAGGGGCCAAGGTACAAGTTAAAATGTGGCTAAAACAAAGAAGCTGACAAGGCAAATCACACAGACCCGATTTTCTGAAACCTCGTCACACAACAGAAAAGTGAAGGTGAAAATTCATGAGAGGATTCATCTACTGAAATAAGTATGGAGCAAAAGAAGAAATAAAGACATTGTCATCTTCAATTCGAGCTTACCAGCGCAGGAATTAGAGGCACAGAAGAGTTCAGTAACCCCCAAGCTGAACTAGCCTCCCCGCTTCAGCTCTGTGTAGCAGGAAATCTGACCAAAGTCACAATAAACTGAGGACACGCTGGATCACCTAACTGCCTCCAAGCCGGCCGCCCCACTGTGTAGTTACTCTGCAGCCGCCTGCCTGGCAGGGCAAGCCCACTCTGCCCCCAGGGAGCCTCGTTTGCAGCAGGGCCCCGCTGGGCCAGAGCAAGGCAACACTCCTGAAGCTCTGTAACCGAAAGCCAAAAAACAGTCAGCCCAGAAATGCTTTTCCCCAAGGGCTCTGGCGAACACCCAATACCTGGAGGGGAAAGGAAGGGGGAGACTCAGGCTGTGTCACAGTGGCCAGGGCCTCAGAGGTCTCCACTGACCATCCCTGGGGGCCGTTAGGTTCCTGCAGGCCTGTAGTCACAGGGCATGCGCAAGCTTGATGTGCCTGTTGTTTGAAGACACCTTATTTAACCTCCCTTGTTGACGGGCTGATGTAGAGCTCACCAACCACCAAACTCTGCCTGGAGCCTGACGAAGCTTACCCAACACAGGTCTTTTCTCATGAGGCACATCACAGTGCTGGGGAACACCACACAGCGCCAGACTCGGGCACCCTTTAAACAGCAACGTCACCAACAAAAAGCACAAAAGTGTGAAAGACGTGGCACCGCACAGACTGTGAAAAGGACTCTTGTTGACAGTACAGCTCTGCATCAGGGAGGCAGAGCCTGACCCAGTTCGCCCTCAGCTGGGGCGCACGTGTCAGTGATGACCCCAAGAGTTCTATGGCCGCTGATTCAGAGGTTACAGAAACAGTGTAATGAGCAGGTGATTTCACACACAGCATCTGCGCAGAATGAGGCCTGGCTATACTTTCAAGATCATGCCCAAACTAGCTTCCCAAACCCAGTCTGAGAATACTGCTGGCGACCTGTCTATAGAACCCTCGAGAACTTAGGAGTCTACTTGAAAGCTCACCTTGAGAGCAGAAAGCTGCTGCAGAAGTAGTGAAGTGGGGCCCCTGAGGAGGCTCTGAGGGGGATCCCCACCGCACTGACAAGAGAGTAATTAGGCTGGCAACACAGCTGCGGGAAGCCCTGGGAAAGAAAAGGACAGACAATGACACATTATTCTGGCCTTTTGTTCCACAGGCACACGAGGGAGAAGACCCTCCCAGGAGGTCACAGCAACAAGCATGTCCCTAACTGAGGGTCACTGTCGCTCTGCAAGCTGAGTCTACAAACACCAGCTTTCCACTCAGGCTCCATCGCACGGCAGTGGCACGTTGACGTGGTCATGTGGCCTTAGCCTGGGCCTGAGGGCTCGGAGGTGACGTCAAGCACCCAAGTCCACTCAACCAACTTACTCCAAGTCCGTCGTGCTACTAGGGTTTCTCTCACACGGTAAAAGTAAGTGGGGAGATCGCTTGGGTATTTCAAGTAGATGAGCACTCAAATGAAGCATCGAATTGAGCACAGTATTTTTTGTAGACGGTATTTTTTGTAGAATTCATGAGTTTTCCTGTAGGTACTCAGATCTTTTCCAAGAAGAGGAGAGGATAAATGTCTTCTGGCTAGGAAACGTCTATCCTCTCCATTCACAAATCTTCAAACCTAATCACGGACAACTGCACAAGATCAAAAAGCACCTGACAGATGTCTTCATCCTGACTCCCCCAGGAGAGTGACTTTACCCCAAGGCAAAGGGGTCCTGAGGCCCCAGCAAGGCCCTGGCAGTGTATTTCTCCAGCTCCAGATTCTGAAGGTTTGCCCCACAAATGTCCCATGCTGCCTATCTGCTGGCATCGCACATGAGGGATACACAGCAGAAACCACATGCTAAATCCGTCCGCGTTACTTGGCATGAGTAAGCATCTACATGGGACAAGTTTTACATGAAGATGGCACAGTACAATCGTTACCGGCACGACAGCGCCATCTTCTGGTTGGTGAGATGGAGTTAAGACCCATAAAGTCACTCCAGAGTTAAAAAGTCTGGTAATCTGGAAGATTTGCAAACTAGAAAATTTTGTTGCAAAATGCAAATAATGTCAGAAGTAAGTAAACACCCTCACAGACCAAATGCAGCACAGGAAAAAAACTGCAACTGGTAGGTCAATTCTGGCTGCAGTTCCCTGCCTCACCTCTGCCACACAGCAGAGCCCATCAAGCCTGAAGGAAGAAACCCCTTATCTTCTCATCAGTCACACCCACACCCCCAGGGCTGCGCAAAAAGACTGCTGCTATTCATGCACAAAGTAGAAGTCTGACAGGGCAGCACAGGAGGCCTTGGAAATGCAGTGCTTTCCAGCCACACCTCCCTGGTGCTGCTGGCAGGAGCCTCCTCTCTCATGGATTCCCGCAAGTTCAGAAACAGAGGCGCTAACAATACCTTAGCATCACTCTTAGGTTTCCCCCAAATACAGAACTACTTTGTAGATTGTGCTGGAGACAGATCTTGGACCTGAGGTCCAAACAGGGTTTCCTACTATAGCCACTGCCCCTATGGACATCCAGACCAAAACACCCTGCTGGTGAAGGAAGTTGACAGCTGCAGGGAGCCTCTAAAATATTCCCTAATCTCTGTGGCCAGAAGAGACCTCCCCGACAGCTGGTTCCAGCCCTACTTCTTCAGTGCAGCAGCCCCCCCCACTAATCAAAAAGGCCCTCTGGGGTGAGCCTTTGCCTGATTTCAGCCATCAGGTGCACCAAATGGGCAAATATTTATGTAAGGAGTAACACTACAGGTTTCAAAAGAAAATCACTTAAAAAAAAACTTTACAAAATACTGCATAAGGATTCTCTTCTCCACTGTTAGTATAAAGAACACTGAACATGAAAACATAAGTAACCTAGCAATATACAAGAACTCAAAGAATAGAGTTTACACTCCATCTGAAAATATAATGAGAACAATGCACAGCTAAGTGCACCCTGCTCACAATTTATATAAAGAGATTCAGGCTTTGGGAACCAGCAATGACTAAAATCAGTAGCTGTCATATAAGTAATATTTTTTTTTTTGCTACATAATATGCTACAATAATTTGTAGCATATTCTCTTTAAACTGCCTTCTCTTTAAACTGCTTCTGTAATAATAATAAGAGATTGGTGGAAAAACCAATCTCAAGTTCAAAGTTTTACTTTGACGCTGATGTCTGTTCTACGTTCCTTTCCCCAACTGTCACAGCTTGTTCCACTCCTCTGATGCAACTTGAAATGAGTCTCTTTGAGGTTCCCCGCACTGATCCAATTCACACACGGATAAAAGGCAATCCCACTAGTTGCACAGCATAATGCTAAGCAATTACTTTAAGCCACGTTTGTGTCTTATAATCACACAATCTGAAAAACACTCACTGGTACTTAGACCTTTTCACATGGGGGTGTAGAAGTTAAGAAAAAACACCAGTCTCAAGGCTGGAGTCACCACCAACACTTAGGAGTTGTTGAACACTCCAGCGGCCCAGCACTTTCTGGCATTTATGTAAACATGATGGAGAGGCATTCTCCCTGCTACTAAAATGATAGTTGGGCTTCTCTCCAGGATAAACAAGACAAAACAGGTTGTGAAAACTCTCTAAAGTGGAAATGCCATCAGTAAGCACTACAAATCAAGTGTTTCATGTTCACCTTCCCAGATTTCAACCAAGAAATCGAAGGAAAACTCAAAGAGATTAATCCCACAAATGGCACGATTAGAAAAAAAGATGCCACAAAATAAGTACAACCCGCCAAAAGAAGGGAAGACTCCACCAGCCGCCCAAAGCTTCCCAAAGTGAGGTGTTGTTCCCCTTCACTGTGCTCCACATGTATAAAACAGCCAGTAAGACATCTGCAGATTTTTTTTTTTAAGATTTATTTTTTATTTATACATACAAGCTGGGGTACAAGCCAGAGCCGTGGGGCGGCGAGAGGGCTCACCAGAGACAGAGCGGGGAGCAGAACAGGCAGATCAGAAATACACTGCTGAGGGGAGCAGCGGGCAAGGCAGGAGAGGTCTGCCGCACCATGTGGGATTCTCCCCGGCCGGGCGTCGAACTCGCGTCGCC
>PVIJ01014217.1:10107-41871 GCA_004024925.1 Scalopus aquaticus | reverse complement strand
GCGTGGGCGCGTGGAGGTTGGCGTCCTGCGAGGCTCAGAGCTTGCTGCGTGGCGGGTCCCGTTGCTTTCTGTTTTGCTGCGCGGCCTCGCCTCTGGCAGCACGTCAGGTCCCGCGCCTGTCCCACCGCGGAGGTTGACAAAGGTGCTGGATTCCAGGAGTTCTTATAGCGTCACTCCTTACACGTGAGGCAGTTCGTTTTTGTGTGTTGTTCGCTTCTTAAATGGTACTGTGAGTTTTCTGTTTTGTTGCTAGTGTGCTGTTGACTAGTTTATGTTCTTATGCTAATTACCAGTGAAATCCCTGTTTGCACAGGACAGCATGTTTACAGCCATGTAGCTGGGTGCAGCCTGCTAGTATTTTCTCGAGGATTTTCGTGCGGTCGTGAAGGACATTGGTCTGCAGTGTGCAGGTCGGCCTCGATGTCGCTGTGACCAGAACCCTGTGGCACATCGGGTGCTCTCCTTCCTTTCTGTCTTTTGGAAGTGTTCGGGAAGCGTGGGGGTGAGGCTCTTAGTGAAACCCAAGGTGGAGCCAGCGTGGACCTCGTGAGATCTGAGTGAGCAGGCTGTCCCCTAAGTAGGCTTCTAGTCCACATGCAAGACTGAGGTAAATGTGAAGCAGTGTGTTTATCAAGAATAATGGGAACTGTGCCTCCCTGGTGGCCAGGGGTCAGTCTCAGCGCTGTGCAGCTGTCCCTGCCACTGCGGCCTGAGTTCCATCCACGGAGCTTCCCACAGGGCGCAGCAGACCTCTCCCGTCTCCCCGCTGCTCCCCTCAGCAGTGTACTTCAGTCGATCCGCCTTTCTGCTCCCCACTCTGGGGAGTCCTCTCACCACCCCCACCCCGTACCTCTGGCCTACACCCCACCTCTTGTGTGCATAAATAAATAAATCTTAAAAAAAAAAAGAAGAAGAATGCTGTGAGTTCTCCAAGAGCTCTCTAAGTGCATTAAGATGCTCCGCCCCACAGGAAGAAAAATTGTTCCGTGGGAGAATTTTGTATTTCCCCACAGCACTCACTGTGATGCCTGAGCCCTGCTCCGTGTATTCAAGCAGAGTCCCCGGTGCTTTGCAAGATGGTTTTCAACTTTCCTTGTATTATATGCCACGGTTTCCATGTAAGTCTTCTGCATGGGCATCACCACAAAAGCTCTCCAGCTGCCCCTCTCCTCGAATGCACTGGGCCAGCTCTGCAGGCCACAAGTTCGCCCTGGACGTCACCACACACCTCGTGCCCACACCAGGAGCCATTGACAGACGCATCCTTCGCACACTGCCCACATCCTTGGAAGCTCTTTCCCAGCTGAGTCCGCCCTGAGCTTGTACACCTCAGACGCGGGCTCTGTGCAGCCCATCTGCGCTGCGCGCCACGCTGCCGCTCCCCTGACGCCGGCGCAGCTGCTCTGTGGCCCGCAGTGGGGCCGAGTGGCAAAACCCTTTCAGAGGAGCCCCTGCCCCAGGCCCAGACTCCCTTGATTCGCTCCTCTTGCTGCTGTTTTTCACCCTCATCCTTTCCGTCCCAACATCTGTCTACGCAGATGTCAGAGTGTTGGATGCAGTCGAGAAATGCACAAAAGGAAGTGCGAGGAGGCGACAGGAGGTGTGGCTTTTTACTCCTTCCCTTATATCTGTGCTGACCCCGCAGGTCTTCTTTGGCAACGTGGATTCATCTGGCGTAAAGCACAACACCTTTAACCCGCCAATCATCGCTCGCTACTTCCGTCTGCACCCCACACACCACAGCGTCCGCAGCGCTCTCCGCATGGAGCTGCTGGGCTGCGATTTCCACAGTAAGTGCCAAGTCGCCCGTCTCCCCTCTCGCGCCCGCCTGGGAACGGCCCCATGCAGACAGCATAGCCCTGGGCTGTCAGGCCG
Source organism: Scalopus aquaticus (assembly GCA_004024925.1). NCBI lineage: Eukaryota > Metazoa > Chordata > Mammalia > Eulipotyphla > Talpidae > Scalopus > Scalopus aquaticus. The sequence goes on along the minus strand of PVIJ01014217.1, from coordinate 39,996 downwards.
AGGCTTGTGCTGGCAGTGAAGGTCTTGCGTTCCTTTGAGGCTGCAGCATGCCCCTGGGAATGGAGAACAAAGCTATCTCAGACGCTCAGCTCACTGCCTCATCCTACTTGAAGAGTGCGTTTGCCACCTGGCCTCCTTCTCACGCCCGACTTCACCTCCGGGGCAGGACCAACGCCTGGATGCCGCAGGTGAGCAGTGCGGGCGAGGGGTGCCCTCGACTGAGTCTCGCTGGGCACGGTTTCAGACAGCAGCCACAGGGGATCCCTGACAGAGCTCCCAGAAGCAGGCTCTGTACGTAGGGGGGCTACCACCTGTCAAAGAATCGGCGTCTCAAGTCCGGTTCGACACAGACCTCCCAGCCACTGTCCCAGTGCCTCAAGGGAAGGGCCACGGCCGCGTACAGTTCGCGGGACACAGTTCTTTGCCGGAAGCACTGCGTGTATGATTTGTCGCTCACAGAGCAGCTTCCGGTCTCTGCTCCTCCAAGGGCAGGCTGTAGACAAAACGGGCTCGACCACACTGCCAGGCTTCCAGCACTCCAGTCAGTCTCTAGACGGTTCGTGTATTCATTCAATGAACATTTGCGGGACACCTGTTAAGTACCTGAACCTCAAGTTGCCCAGGATCTAGCGGGATTAGTGACAAGCAGACCTTTAAAAGGCAGGGTGATGTGGTTAAGAAGGGATTTGGGGTTTTCCAGGAATAAACAGCACCCTCAGAATACTAGTCTTACTGACTTCTTCAGGTCGACGATCCCAAAGAGTGGCTGCAAGTAGACTTCCAGAAGACAGTGAAGGTCACGGGTGTGGCCACGCAGGGCGTGAAGTCTCTCCTTGCCAGCATGTTTGTGACGGAGTTTCTCATCTCCAGCAGTCAAGATGGCCACAGCTGGACGCTGTTCCCTCAGAGTGGCCAAATAAAGGTAAGCTTGCCTCACAGGAAAGGCACAGGAATTCTCCTGAGCTTGACCTTTAGAGACATAACGAGGTTGCTGAACGACCTCGAGGATAACCTGAGTATCTGTAGTACAGGACATCGTGCAAGGCATTCTGGGAGGACATGGTGACTCCTGGGAAAGGACGGAGTGGAGCCAGGTTGATTCTCTTCCCAAATGTGGCTGTTACATGGGATGGCTGAGTTCAGGGAGGGAAAGAAGAGGAAGAGTTATTTGCCAAGCGCAGAACATCTGTGTCCTCAGCAATGTACAGACTCACTGGCCTTGAACCTCACGGACCTAGACAGTCTTCCTTGTGGAGATGAGTTTGCTGCCTGAGTTCACAAATTCTCTTGTTCCTCTTTTTCACCAAGGAGTAACCACGCCGTGGCCCTCACCAGTTTCTCTAGTAGTCTCTTTCCACTTGCTTTAGGGCTCACTAGGCGGGAGGGGGCGAAGGCTTACATATTTAAGCGCTGCTGTGCACAAGCAGCCATGTGGATAATGGGGTGTTGCCAATCGAACCGCCCCCAGCTCACCTCCCGGGCACTAGCAGGCAAGTTTCTGGTCACATCAAAGAGGAGTCACAGGGCACAGAGGGCATTTCACGTGATCGACAGCAGGGGGTGCTGTTGGACGAGGAAACCTGGCTGACCTCGAGCCTCCTCTGGGCCCCCTTGAAATCTCCTCTTGCTGCTGGAACAAAAAACAAGGAACTTCCATGCGAATAGGAAGGGCAGGTGAGGTAGAGGCACTCTTGTTCTTGAGTTTTCACTCCATTTCTTGAAATCTCCGTGACTTGCAGCCGCATAAGTCATCCGAGAGAGGGGCTGTGAGAGGGTGTGACCCGGAGCACTTGCAGGAAGAAGCTTTAAATGCCAGTGTGTCCCTAGGCCATGCCCTGAGAGGACAACCTGGACACCGCAGCCCGGCCCCAAGCCAGAATTTGCAGACATGAAGAAAACCTTTGAATCAGAAAACTTTAAATTGACAAAAATGGGGGAAACATAGGAAGATGTGAAATACAAGTTAACCAAACTTAAAAAACAGATATCATGTGATGGCAATGATATGAAGGCAATGACATCACTAGGAGGAGAAACTTGAGCGCACTGTACGTCAGGTACTGGGGAGGAAAATAGGCCTGAGGCCAGAAACGTAATAAAGGGGAGAAAGTGATGGACCCAGAAGATAAGCCACCGTAGGTGTGATGGGAAACTCAGAAGAATAAAACAAAACGATGAAGCCCCGTATAACAGCTCTGAGCCTGTGCACCGGGGGAAAGTGATCCAGAAGAATCCACTGTGAGCTAGTCCTCATCAGCCAGCTTTTAAAGAGAAACTCTAAATTCTCAGCACCTCCAGGTCCAAAGGCCAGGTCAGTGAGGAAAGTGGGGGAGAAACGCGGTTCCCCCCGCGGCTGTTCACTAGAGCTCGAGGGAGGAAGGGTCGAGCGCGTGCTGCGCTGCACAGCCAAGGCCCGCACTGAGCAGCACCCTTGTTGCAAAGGATAAGTAGGGATTTTGCTAAGTGGAGAAGTGGGAGTAGCAAGCAACACACTCATTTGTGGCCAAACAGCAAATGGGAGCAGAAGGGGACTGCTTGATGCGCGCTGGAGTGTCTGGGCACACGCACCGGGCCCTGCTAGGCCACGCCTTCACCTCATTTGGGAAAAGAGCTTCAAAAATGTAACTAAGGAGGGGCCTCCCCCGTGGCACAGCGGGTGAGCGCTGCGCTGTGGAGCTGTCGGGAGCGGTGACACGAGTTCGACGCCCGGCCGGGGAGAGTCCCACATGGCGCGGCAGACCTCTCCCGCCTCCCCGCTGCTCCCCTCAGCAGTGTGTTTCCTTCGCTCTGCCTGTTCTGCTCCCCGCTCCATCTCTGGTGAACCCTCTCGCTGCCCCTCGCCTCTGGCCTGTACCCCAGCTTGTATGCATAAATAAATAAATCTTTAAAAAAAAAAAAGAAAATGTAACTAAGTAAAGGATCTTGAGATGAGTTCAGCCCGGATTCCCCAGGGACCCTTGACCCAGCCCCAGGTGTCCTTAGAAGACACAGACGAGGAGGGACACACAGAGAAGGCCGCGGGGCCAGGAGGCGGGGGCAGTGCACGATGCTAAGCGCTCCTGTGCACCGTCTATCGGTCCCCCAGAGGAGAGACAGGTGACAGCAGATGGACTCTGCCCTCCCCACCGGGACCAGATGACGCACACGTTCAGGCAGGATGGTGTGGCCAAGAACAAAGGGAGCCCCCAGAAGCCGGAACAGACCGGAAAGGATCCCCCCACCGAGAGAAGGGGCACAGCAGTCCCGAGACACCTGAACAAACCCAGCAACTGTAAGATGCGTCACGAGTGTCACAGAGAACTCAGGGGTTAAAAGTATTTCCCTCCTGGCCCTGCTCCCTGAGAGAGCCTAGACGCAATGGCACCCGGCCTTGGCCTTTCAGCCCCACTTCCCAGTAGAAGGAACCTGGGCCACACTGGAGCATCAAAAAGAAAAATGCTAATTTTACAACCCACAGTCCAGAGAGCCTGTGGGGGTGCGGATCACCGCGGCAACCTTGGGGTCGAGGCCTTTCTCCACGGAAGAACTCAAGCGGCTGAGCGCAGAAGACACGGCTAATGAGGAGCGTGAAGAGACGAGGGACGTTTTCTCGAACGCAAACTTTTCTTTAACGAGGGTTACGGGACACCCGCCTTGATGGTCAGGACGCGGGTGAAGCGCTAAGTGAGAACATGGACAGTGATGCCAAGCTCGAGACTTAGAGGCAACACGCTCCCCAGAGATGACCCTTAAACTGAGACGCGAGGGGTGAAAACGCGGTGGCGACGTATCTGTGTGGCGGGAAAACGGGCTGGCGTGAGCAGAGTGGGGGTGAGGCGCTTGGAGCAAAGCCCGCCGCCTTCTCCCGCTCTCCTGTGTCGCCTGCCACTGGCTTCGCCGCACCTCGCCACAGGCTGACCTCTCGGGCGGGGGGAGGAGCTGCCCTGAGCCACCCGTGGCGATCAGACTCCGTTTCCGCAGACGCCCACCTGCTTCACGGCGGCCCTCCCCAAGCCACGTCCCGCAGAAGCAAGGGGCCTCGGTCCCAACTCTCCTACCCACCCCACCCCCGCACCCACTGCTCCTTCACTCAGCCCTGCGCCTTGCTGTGTTGCTGCCTTATATCTGGATTGTTCTCAGCCGTTTTCCAGAATCTCAGTGGACTTGAGTGTCCTGTCAACCAATATACGTCCCTTTTCCTCTTTCAGGTTTTCCAGGGCAATGAAGACCCCTTCACCCCTGTGCTGAACTCTATAGAGCCGCCTCTACTGACCCGCTACCTTAGAATCCATCCCCAGAGCTGGGTGCACCACATCGCCCTGAGGCTGGAGGTCCTGGGCTGCGATACCCAACAGCTGTCCTGGGGCCCAGGCCTCGCCTGACTGCCGCGCACCCCCAGGCCCGGGGCCCTGTCGTGCCTGTGCCTGCCAGCCCCACACTCTGCCAGAAATGGGCCAGAAGCCTCCCAACGCCGCTGCCCAGAACCCTGCGTGCCCCGTGGCCACTGTCGCCTTGCTTCAGTGAACTGAGGCCAGGAAAGCGTCTCCGATCAGGCTGTGGACATGGACAAGAAGACTCACTTGCTTGTTGTCTGGCTCAAGCATGGAACAAAACAGCTGTGGGGAGCGTAGCGCCTCAGCCTTGAAGTCAGAAGGCCCATCATTTTGACAATCTGCAAGAAGGAGATCGTATAAGAGTTTCCTACCTTACAGTCTATTTTTGCCTCTTTATCAATAGATGTGGTTCTCCTACTTTGAGACCCAGAGGTGGGATTCCAGGCCCCTCAGGTCCCTGAAAGTAGACGTAATGTGAGGTAAGATGCATTTTCCTCCCAGAACTGCCCAAACACTTAGTCAGGCCTTAAAAGGGTGAATGGCCTTCACAGAATCCAGGTCCATCTCATAGGGAAATAGAAATGAATTCTTAATTCTAGTCCCCGAAAAAAGCCCCCTGGAAATTTGTGGTGTCTAAGGACTTATTTTCATGTTTCCACAGAAAAATGAGGAAAATCCATGCCTGTCTGGGCTGGCAACACAGCACTACGATCGTAATAACGCACACATTTTCCTCCTCAGCTCACTTCCTATCCCAAGGCTAGTTGCGACTCAGCTGGTGACAGCAGGAGCACAGGCCTGCCACGCCTGCCACACAGGAGGAGTCATGAGGCTGCCAGGCTTTGTGTGCCTCACACCCCTGTCGCTCAGAAACAAGGGCCAGAGGCGAGGGCCGGCCACGAGCAGCTGGAGGGAGGGAGCACCCAAAGCTGGCAGCCCAGGGCACTCGGAAAACAGCCGTTCACAGTAGCAGAGAGAGTTATCACAATATCAGAAGCATCCAGAGAGCAGAGGCTTTTATTTTCCATGCCAGAGCTTTTCCTAGTAACCCTCCGTGACCCTGATCTGACCTTGGGGACTATGAAGTGTTTGTCACAGTATAGTCATAGCCACAACTGACGAAAGTGCAAAAGGTTTATAGTCCTGTGAGCTCTGTAAGGTCACAGGCCAACATACAGAGAGCAATAGATTGTTTTGCTTTGTAGCCTGGTAGAGAAGTGAACCCCAAAGGCGATATGGTTTGATTTCCTGTAAAAGGTTAACCACTGATGTCTGACTTAATAATCTTGTTTTGGCCTCCTCTCTGCATCTGACTGCACATCTCTAGTCCTCAAATCCCCCACGTGGCAGCTCTCGTCCTCCTGATGCTCTCCTCAATAACCGGCTACATCAGACGTCGACACAGACAAGCAAACACCTCTAGGGAGCGTGTTTTTAAATGTCAACCATGACACTAACACGCGTACACAATAGCAGGGTGGACACCTTGGAAAGTCAAGAGCAACTGCAGTGACGTGTAGAGAGGCCGTGGGCCAACCTGGTGGGTGTGTGAGTAACCCAGAGAGAACTGCCACGCGAACCCAGAAACAGGCACAAGAGCCCCAAAGTGGACACAACCCTCCTGCTTCCTTGCAGCTCGTGGTGACCGTACGGCATTGCATCATGTCACTCACGCTCTGCCGGGTCACTGCCCATTGCTGTTCTGGTTGGGCCCCGATGTTCATCTGCCAGTTCTTCCATCGGGGTGATCATGTTTTTTTAGACCTTGATTAGTGAGAGGCCTCTGTATGCTAAGGGTCTTTCACAGCTGTGATGGAATGTATTCCCTAAGTTGTCAGCAGTCTTTCTTTACCATATTTTACTTTATGAAAGCTTTATGTTTGAATGCAATAAATTTATCAGTATTTTCATATTTTTGGATTTTAGGACATGTTGAAAGTAGCTTTTTCCACACCAAGACTTTAAACCTACCCTCCTTACTGTATTCCAGTGCTTTAGCTTTAGCTTTGCTCAGTCCTTGCTCCAGTCAAATTCAGTTTTGCCTGCAGAGCTCTCACTTCAGTGCATCCAGGTTGAATAGTCAGTCACCCCAACATCAGATCAAACCACCTCTTTCGCCACCTTTGGCATCTACTAGAGCCGCACTGCATGCACTGTTAGGAGGTACAGCAGGTCCCACGCGGTAAGTGAGACACCTTCAGTCTTTCAGGCCTAGGAGGACACAGCCACTGTGACATTGGGTTCCAGTATCAGCACAGACAGAAAAGGGGTGCCTGTCTGCTCTGTGGGGGAGGGCTGAGGCTGTCGGTGATGTCATAGGAAGGTAGAATTCTGGGTGCACCTTCAAAGAGCTTGGGGAACACTGGCCAGCTTCTTCTGAAGATGGAAGGCTAACTCACCGGCCTCTTGGGAGCCCTTGGTGTAGAGTTGATTTCAGGTGACCGCCTTCCCTCATGACCTTCAAGGGGCTCTCTGAGCCCAAACGATAGTGGCTCCAACAGGCTTGTTCCGCATCCCGAGGAGCCCATGTACCTTCCTCACCATCACAAGATGGTGGCCCCAGCTTCATATTCCACTTGCTGCACAGTGTTCAAGGCAGGAGGGGCGGTAGTGGGGGGGAGGTACGTGTGTGGGGTGGGAGGGGGGAGAGGTGAGGGGCTTGGGGGGTGGGAAATGGGGGGTGGGTTGGGGCATGTGACGGCTGGAGGCAGGCGGGGTGGGGGCTGAGATTTCTGGAGAAGAATCAAGCAGGTAAGCTGATTAGGACTTTTGTGGGAGGGTAACATTGTGATGGAGGGATCTCGGGAAAGCCCCCCCGAGAACTGGAGGGCGTGTGGGTGAAATGTCTCAGAGAGCCGGCTGTGAGTGAGGAGGCCCAGCGCCCCGGGTTCAAGCGCCTCAGGTGATGAACAACTGTGGTGGTCGGCAGAGGTGAGCAGCTTTCTGCAGTGAACACGAGACCCCCATTCTCTGACTTTCAGACAGAGCTGGGAAGAGCCGAGAGCTGGGCGCCCGGGAGCAGCCATGGAGCGCCAGAGGCTGCTGCGCGCTGGCTTCCTGCTGTGCTGGCTGGCCTGCCTCTGCTGGGAAACCACAGCGTCCAAACCAAGCGGTGTGTGCGCTGTTGGGGGGGACATGCGCCTTTCCGTTTGAGACGTAGGCCCCCGTCGGGTCAGGAAACCATGGTCTTGGGAGAGCTGCACAAGCCCTAAGCCAAAGGTAGTGGGGCCACCCTCCCATGGGGTGACAGACGCTCCCTGAGGGCAAAGAGGGTGCAGGGTCAGGGAGGAAAACACAGGAAGTGAAACCTAAGGCAGACCTGGCGGGCCTGGAGGCCAGGGTGGGATGCTCCCAAAACCTAGTTCAACACCCATCCAACTTGCACCCACCCCGCCCTGGGAAGCAGGCCCTGGTGAGTGATCCCAGCCACAGACCCTGTGGCCCCCCTTGGGGGCATGTCACTGCAGCTTCTCCTTCCTACCCCCCCACCGCCACCCGGCAATTCCAAAAGAAAAGACCCGAAAGACCTCTGGCCTGGCCCAGCAGCCTCCCTCAAATTCCTCCTGCAGCCCCGCTGCCTCCTCCTTTCTCTTCCGGGAGCTGTCACCCTGCCTCGTGCTCCTCACTGACTGGCTATGACCCCAAAGCAACCCTTAGCACAGGGGTAGCCATGGGGGGTGTGCTTTTTTAAGTGTGGCCCTGAAGGGCCCAGGCCCGGCCCAGCTCATGCGACTCTGGTGCTGTCTGCAGAGCCGCGCAGGCGCTGGCTGGGCAACCTCTGGGACTACCTCTGGGACCTGGTCAAGAGCACCGTCCCCCCAGCAGCCATTCTGGCTTTTATCATCAGCGCAGTGCTCCTGGGGACCCTGTGCTGCCTCACGTAAGCCGGGCAGGGGCGGAAGGGGGCGGAGGAAGGGGGTTCTGGGAGGGAGACTCCATCCCCATCCACACGCGCACTGACAGCGTGCGACTCTCCTTCTGCCTCCCTCATCCTTCCCTTGGGCTCAGGGACTGCACGCACCTGCTAGAGTGCGTTTCCAGTCGCCTGAACGTCCCCCAGAATATTCCTCTAGACGAATCCTACGCAGTCAAAAGATTCCTGGAAATGGTTAGCTGGAAACCCACACTCATTGGGGCATTCACCCCTTCCCAAGAGGGGGTCCCTGGCTTGGAGAAAGACCATGAGACAACTGAAAAGCCCCCGACTGGGCGGGGCTAAAAGGAGCCGTGTTCAAAATTCACCAGCAGGCAGCTGGGCAAAGAGCAGGCGAAGGGTGTGGCGGCCCTGCCCTGGCTCGGTGCCCACCACGTGAGGGGCAGGGAGAGCACCTTCCTGAGCCCGGCACGGCCCGCAAGTGGATTTGGGGGTGTAGGGTGGAGGTGGAGCCGTGGCTGGGCGTGCAGAGGGGGCGATGATTTAGTCCATGGGTCACTCCGCCAACCGCGCACAATACTCTCGAGCCTCCGGGCCAGCCACAGCGAGGGCTGGGGCAGAGTGTGGGGGTGCGCGGTGGCCGAGACCGGGCGCCGCGAGGTCTCCGTCCGCTCAGCGCACTGAGCGTGGCTAGGCCGGGAGGAGCTGCCCCACCTTAGGAAGCGGCCGGCCCTCGCGACGCACCCTGGCGGGCCCTGGAACCAAACACAACAGAAAGAGCAGCGGCTCGGCCATGGTCGCGGGGCGGGGTCCGTGGCAGGAGGGGCAGGCCCGCCGCCGGGAGATGCCCGTGCCTCTTGCGGCCTCGCTGTGAGCTCCAGACACACCTGAGCATTGCTTGACAGCATCCAGGGCAAGGGCGGGAGGCGGGAGTGACGCGGGGGGCTTCGGGAGGGGTCGGAGGACGCACTTGCATCCAGTTGGTCATTGGCAGGGGAGGGGCTCGGAGGGCAGAATCCGGGCGTCTCCGGAGGCAGCCACACTGTTAGGGCTTTCGCTGTAGCGCTTCGCCTGCCCCGCACCGTGGTCTGGCTGCGCTGTCTGGTTTTTCCGCAAACCGTATTGTTTGATGACTACATTTTTTACAAGATATTTCAAAAGCCAAGGACAGAACTTCTACCTCTACCTCCAATCCCAGCTGTGCCAGAAACACACCCTTACTCTCATTTGTCAGCTCAGCAGCGTTCGGTCTGCCTGAAATCAGGCTTCCTCTTCACAGAGGCTGAGCAGCGTGCCGCCGCAGGCGACATGAAAGCATCGGACAGGGGAGGACTGAAACTTGGGTCTACTCTCACCCTTTCTTATTCCCTTCCCAGCATCCTTATAGGTGAGCCAGCCCAATAAGGAACTAGAAGGTTCCAGTGGGCAAGCGCGGAGCTCGGCTTGCTGGAGTCCGAGAGGATGTGCTGTCAACTGAAGCCAGACTGTCTTTCGTCTTAGAGTCTCTTTGCCTTTATTTTCTCCTTCAAAACGCGCAACTGAAAAATGGGAATAGTCATTCCTGCTTTGATGATAAAAGTCATACACTCTTATTGCAACAACAAAAAAAAGGAGTAGAAAGTACAGAAACAGAAAGAAGAAAAAATGCCCTAACCCTAGCACCCTAAAATAAACACTGTTAACCTCGTGGTGTTTCCCCATTCAGACTTCTTAAACATCTGCTACTGATTTCCCAAAACGTATAAAATGATAGTTCTGTTGTGATGTTATTTATCTGTGGTCAACTAGTCAGACGTGCTGCATGGGACAGGATTTTCGTGACATACACACCCTTCTGAGGGCGGCAAGGTGCACGTGCACCGAAAGCTCTGCTGTGCCCCCTCTGCGTCTGTGGAACACGAAGCGATGCAGTAGGATGAGTCACCAGACGCCGTTTGGTTTCAACCGGCGGTGGGGTGAGATGGGTGGGAGAGAGGGAGGCTTCCAGGCGTTCATCCTGAGCAAGGGAAAGGAGGATGTGCTCATTTGTTGAGCTGAGGAAAACTTTGGCTTGATTTGTGCCCAAGTGCAAACAGAAAGCAAGACCAAGGAGATCCCCAGCAGATCCCAAGGCAAGGCCTGGAGCCTGCAGCTGGGAGGGCCTGTGTGACCGGCTGGGGCCAAGCAGAACTGGTCAGCGCCATGAAGAGATGGGGGAAGGCTGGACAGAGGCCACTGAGAGCATTGCTCCGAGCAAAAGACGTTACAGACCAGCAGGGGACGGGGGCAGGAGATGTCCCTGCGGACACCAGCGGTTCTCTTTGTCAAGGTGTCATTTTGTCTGTTCTTTTAAGGATTCTTGAAGTATCCCTCTGCTTAGTGTCCCAGAATCTTTAAATGTCTTTCCTGAAGTGTCACAGGTCACACTGCTACTGCTCAAAGAATTACCAAAAGTGAAAAAACTTGTCCTCTTCCCTCCGATCAGCACACCCCAAAGGGACCCTCGCCTGTGCCGCCACACCATCGCGTGGCCTGTTTTTAAACATTGTAAGAACTGGGCCTCCCTGGGGGTTCAGGGGTTAAAAAGTCTCAGCACTATGAAGCTATCACAGTCACTGCAGCACGAGTTCGATCCCCGGCCAGGGAGCTTCCCACAGGGCGCAGCAGATCTCTCCTGCCTCGCCCCACTGCTCCCCTCAGCAGTGGATCTCGGTGGATCTGTGACTGAGCTGAGTCCAAAGTCCGGTGGAGGTCATGCCCTCTGGAGGGGGTTTTGCTGATGAGAATGAATAGCCCCAGGGAAAATGCTAAATCTGCAGTTTGGGGTGGAGAATCTGATGAGAAATAAAAGGGAATGAAGGAGAAGGGGAATTCAGTCCCCGTGAGGTAGGAGAAAGGAAAAAGTGTCATCATGATGTAGGGATAGAGGAATCAGTGGCAGAAAATGGAGCCGCCAAGATTGAGAGTTTGGAAATCAGACGCCAGAAGTTTTTGAGCCGCCGGGATATAGCGTTTCGGATTGAGCGTTTTTGGAATCTTTAGTGACTTTGGGACCAGCGACTTTGGAGGCTTTACAAGTAGCAGAGTGACAGAAACTGCTCCCAGTTTTGTCTTTACTGCAGCCGAAGGAAGAAGGCAGAGGCCCGAAGCGGGCGCCTTCCTAAAATGTGTGAGTGCAGTCTGGGGGCCGTCTGGCCGCTGTCGCTGCTGTTTGCAGTTTTGCTGGCCTGGTGCTGTGCTGGGGCACCATGGCAGCTCCGGGAGCATCTCCAGTTGTGTCCTGTGGCGTCCTCGTGAGTTGGAACCTGGCCTACACTCTGGCTGTTGCGCGTCTGCTGAAGAAGGAAGACGCCATTTTGGAAACGTGGCCTATTGTTTGGAAGTGGAGCTCCACCTCAGCAGTGGCGGGAAGACACCACCTTTGTTACTTTTCTGGGACTTAAAGGACTGGACATTGCTTTAAGTAAGGTAAATGGCTGTATGTTGACTTCAGTAATTCTTTGCTTTTCCCTGTTTGTTAAATAAATCCCACTGTTGTTGCTCCCCAAGCCTGAGTAGTCTTGCAAATGTGTGCGTGGGTGCAGAACCAAGATAGTGACCGGTAAGCAATTGGGGCACGGCCTTTGGCAACTTTGAAGCCTCATTTTTCCTGTATCAGATCCGCCTGTTCTGCTCCCCACTCTGTCTCTGGGGAGTCCTCTCACCCCCACACCTCTGGCCTGCACTCCAGCTTGCATACACAAATAAATATATCTTTAAAAAACAAATGAAAAAACATTGTCAGAACTGATTATGTTTGTGTTCTGAGCCCAGCAAGTGTCGCAGGACATTTACAGTGCTGTTCCTGGGAGTTTTTTCAGTTCTAAAGAAGCCTAACAGGCAGGACAGCGCCAATGTCACAGCGCACATTGGCAAGCCTTTCTGTGAAGAAGACACGCCACGATCCAACCGCAGGGACAGACGGCGTCCACCATCGGGCTGTTCCCTTTTTGCTGACCGGTTTTCTTAATATTTCCCTGAAAACCGATGAGATTAAAGACCTTTCCCCTGTCTTCCTCTTCTATGAGATTTCCGTTTGTGAACTTTGCCATCTTATCTGACTTGTTGTTTCATTGACTCCTCGAGGACGGCGGGAGTTGTCCGGCGCCAGCTGCACTCTGCCGCTGAGTGTGGCTTCCTTCTCCGACCGAAGACGCGCTTCCCCTTCCTGTGCTTGGAGGCGCGAGCGCGCATTTCATGTGGTCGGGGGAGCACTTCCTCCGCGTGAGTGATTTCTACCCGGCTCGTCTTCTAAAAGCTCCCGCTCGGGTCCTTAAGCGACTTGGGACTGATCGTGTGGTGTGGGCGAGGAAGAGCCCAGTTTCACTCCTCTTGGCACTCGGAAAGTTACTGCCACACCTTGCTGCTCGTGAACTTTGCACTGACCTTCTGTGCCTAAAGGCTCTTCTGGGCTAGGAACTGAGAGATGAGGCAGTAAATCCCAAGAGCAATAAATTCCAAGGGGCAAAACCTGACTCTGCACTATGAGCAGAAGAGGCCTGCGGCGAGGCACTCTGCTCCAGGCGTCTGTCTGCAGCGTTCTGCCCGCAGTCCCCTGGTAAGTACGCGCCCACCGTTCTGTCACGCCGCCGAGGCACAGGTCACTCCCCGTTCCGGGCTTTTTTGTTTGGGGGTTTTTTGTAGTTGCTACATGTTGAATTATACTGAATATTGTTCACCTTCTGAGGGAATATCATGTCTCTTTTAATATCTAAATGTGGTAAATTGGTGTCCTGGATTTTCTCACGTTCAGTTAATCTTGAATTCCAATAACGAAACTTTTTGATGCCATCCGGCGCTCTGTTGTCTCTGCTGGTCTCTCCTGTTCTGTGTCATGGGTTTTGCTTGTGTGTTCTTTGGACGTGTGGGCACAAAGGCCTAGTATCAGCGACGGTTTCTCCAGAAGGAAAGTGTGTTCTGTTCTGCCAGGCGCCTGAGGGCTCTGTCGATTGAGAAAGCCCTTCAGTTACCAGCCACCTGGGGCCATTCTCCACTTAGACATTCTCAAGAGAAACTCCTCTTTAACACTCGTAGTGGATTCAACTAGTGGGGGGCTGGGGGAGGAGAGGACCGGTGAGTGACCATGAATGGGGGGGACAGGGTTTCCTTGGAAGGTGATGGAAATCTTCTGGAATTATATACTGGCAATGGTTGGTGACACAAAAAGCACTGATGTGTCCACACTGGAGGGGTGAACTATAGTCCCGACATATCCAGGGGGGGAGCTCCAAGCCCAGTGTGAGCAGAGCCAAAGAGGCTGTGGCTCCTCGTGATGGGCAGGACCCAGGTAACACACCTCAGAGTCTGAGGACCTCCAGCCGTGACAGAAGTGAACCCCAAGCCCTCTGCAGATCCGCCCCTTTCCCTTCCCGGGCAGTTCTGAGATGCTGCGGCTCGCGGGAGTGGGGGGGGGGCAGCTGTGTTTTCTTGACTAGGGCGGCAAGCTGTGGAACACACCGATTCGTCCCTTCTTTCCCTCCTTCTCTGCTGGACTTCCTGTTCCTCTGGTCGCTGAGGGTCTGCATCTGACCCGTGCTTGGCCTCAGGCTCTGCTTTCAGTCTCCCAGCTCCGAACCTCGCCTGGGGCCCAAGCTTCCCGGAGCAGGAGAGGAGGAGGGTTTGGCTCTGCGGGGAGCTAACAGTTCTGACTCAGACAAACACAGGAGCCAGTTCTGAGTACTCTGAGTTACAGAGAGGACGGTCAGGAAGGTTACAGGCCCCACACAAGGTCGTTCCCCTTGGCGGTGGGAAGGAATGGAGGAAGCGCTCTTCTCTCCTCTGTAAGTGCAGTTTTATCGTTTGTCCTCTCCTGGTGGGACTAGACCACAGTCGGTGGGCTTTTGAGAGGTCCAGGGGGGTTCACGATGAACGAAAGTATTTTCTGAGCACGGCTGTGCCCTAGCCCTGTGCGTGTGCACGTGCAGTTGCTGGCTCCGAAGGTAGATGCGCGTGCTCGCTTTCAAGACAGCAGGGAAAACTTCCTGAGCAGTAGCAGCGCCGGCAAGGCGCAGGTGCCCACACAGCCACTGCGTTCTAGGGCTTTGGGTGGAGAAGCAAAGCGTGACGGGTACGACCCCACATGTGAAATGTTCGCTCGCTTTCTGCCCCTTTCTCTCCTGGATTGTTTGTGTGGTTATTAGCCGGTGTTCCTTTACACATCCCTGGTACGAGTGCCTGCTCCTCTTGGGGTCTTTGGATGAGCGGAAGCTCTTAATGTGAATGAAGCCAAACACGAATATTCCCTTACAGTCAATGGCTTGTTTGAATTGTTCTAGAAATCTTTATCCCAAAGTATAAATTTCTTTGGCTGATGTTTTCTGTCAAACATTTTAAAGTCGTGTTTTTGACATTTAAGTCCTTAAACCATCTGGATAGCTTTTGTACTTTTCTCTTTTTTTGCATATGACATGCAAGGGCGCTCCAGTTTCATCTTTTTCAATATAAATAACTCTAAAAGAAAACAAAAATCTAAGAAAATCAATAGAAATAACCCTTTCCAGTTTCCCAGCTACCTAGCCACCTGGGAAGCTACAAATGCGCAAGTACATCCCTGGGTCCGCCATCTGTCCCCGAGTCTACCAACAAGATGCTCGGAATTTTCCTCAGGCTTTCTTGCTCCTTGCCTCCTCTCACTCCGTCTCTGTCTGTCTGTCTGCCGTTCCCTTTGGGCGTCCTTGGCGAGGGGACATTGATCGTGTCACTAGGCCTCCTAGCAGAACTAAGTGGGCCATGTGACTGTAAAGCCTGGTGCTGCCAGAGAGGCTTGAGGAACAACATTCTTCAAATTCTCAGAATCCTGAGCTGCTCCTAATACTGTGGGTTAGCAGCTTGGGGTAAGCTGGCAGGTTTTTATCAGGTAAACGTGTCTCCAGACTGTAGGTAGCAGCTGTTTTGATGTCTCCAGGATTCCTAAGCATGCTGGATGCCTTTGCTTCCACTGATGACTCAAACTTTGTGCACCATTTCATTGGCAACATGGACGACCTTGCTAAGTGAAGTCGCTTGCCGGACAGAGACAAATGCACTTATCTGACTTATCTGCCCAAGATAAAGCATCAAAGCAAGAGAACAAACAAAAGCACCTCTTAGATACAGACAGGGGGCGGGGCTGGCCGAGGCGGGGAAAGGGGGCGGGTGGTGGAGGGATGAGTCGTGTGGGGTGTCCAGATGTGGGATCGCCTGGCCTGAGCGAGCCCCATGTGGCGTTTCGCACCAGCGCACCGCTCCACACCTACTTAAAAGTCTTGTGGCGTTAACAGGTCTGGCTGGAGGCCAGTCAGAGCCTTTGCTGCGGGAGGCCATCGGGTCGGCCTCCCTGGAAGCGCAGGCGGCCACGGCCAGGACTGCGCCTCCAGCCCGCGCCTCCAAGGCCTTGGCCCGGCTCCGCGCCCCGTCCGTCGGACTGCGGAGCGGGCGGGGGCGGCCCCGGCGGGGGCCTCCATCCTGGAGCCGCCCGGCCGGCGGAGCCGCTGGTTCCCCAGGCCCGCGCGGGCGCCCGGGGCGTGGGCGGGGACGGGGGCGGGGCGTGGGAGGAGCTCCGCCCCCGCCCGCCCGGCGCGCCGCCCGCAGGGTGGTGACGGCCCCGCCGCGTCCCCGCCGTCTCCGCCGCCGCCGCCCCGCAGGCCCGCTCGCTCCCCGGCCCGGCCCGGCCCGGCTCCTGAGCTCGAGATGACGCTGAAGGCGAGCGAGGGCGAGGGCGGGGGCAGCATGCGCACGGCGCTCTCCGACCTCTACCTGGAGCACTTGCTGCAGAAGCGCAGCCGGCCCGAGGTGAGCGCGCGGGGCGCGGGGCGCGGGGCGCGGGGCGCGGGGCGCCGACCGGGACCTGGCTCCCGCTGCGCCGCCCGCCGCGAGCCGCGCCTGTCCGCCGCCCTGTCCCCGGGGACCCGCGGGCCTGTCCCGGGGCGGAGGCCCGGTGGGTGCGGGGCTGCAGGCGCGGTGGCTCGCGCCCCAGCAGCCCTAGGGCGGGGAGGCGGGGAGCGAGGGAGGCCGCGGCCTGGAAAGCGCGCTTAGTAAGGTCAAGGGAAACTTTGATGGGGGCCAGAGTCGGGGAGCCGATGGGCTTTAAGAACCCAGCCCCAGAGAAGCTCTGCTGGTTTGGGGAGGCGGCTGTTCTGGGGCGGCGGAAAAGGGGCCATCCTTGCCAGCTCTGCCCCCGCCTCCGCCAAAGCGCCCACTCACGGGCCCTGCGGGGGCCTGTGTGCCTTTGTGGTGAAGCCCCAGACTTCAGAGCCCGGGATGGCGGTGAGGGGCTGGCAGCCTCTGGCCTCAAAGGTGCCAGGAGAGGCGGCCTCCCTGGAGGCCGACCGGATCTCCCTGGAAGTCCCAGTGCTGCCCTGGTCTGGCCCGGCCCCTTGCGGCCCCAGTGGGGCTGCCTGGGGCTCTTGCGGGCCAGGGGCATGGCAACCAGAATGCTCGCCGGGCAGCTGGAACCTGGTGGCCAGGGACCAGGAATGACTGTCCAGAGAGAGCCAGAGGGCGAGGCACCAGCTCGTTCCTAGCCTGCCAGGTCAGGCCGCCCGGCAGGCTCCTGCAGCCTGCACTTTGTCATGTTAAGTGCCTAATAAATGACTTCTCCGATGTGTTTGCTGAATTAATAACGGGCCGAGGTCATGGCCAGCAGGGCAGGGCGAGTGTGCTTTCTGCTTCGCCGCCCGCTTTCAGAGCTGCTGCCAGGTGGAGGGCGCAGCGGGAACTGGACGGGCCTGCGGGGGGCTCCGGGGGGCCCCCCGCCGCTCGACAAGCTGGGCCACGCATACCCTTTTCCTTCCCTACTGTCACCTCGGCTGGCTGAAACTTAACGTGCAAAAATGCCTTTATTCGACTTATTCTGGGCAACCTTACTGAGGTGTAATTAGCACACAGTGTAACTCACAGGTGGAGTCTGACACGCTCAGGTTTGGCGTTAGCCCCGTCACCCTCATCCGGGTCCTCCCCAGCCATGCACCTGGCAACACCTGCTTTCTGACGCCATCCTTGTCTTTTCCAGCGTTTTGTGCCTTCTCAGTAGACGTTACCTGGAAAGCAGACTCCGGGCTCCCAGTTAGCCCATTTATTTGGTGTCCGTAGAGGATTTGAAGCAAGTGGAGTTAGCAAAGTTGCTGAAGCCCCAAGTGAAATAGCACCCAGATCTGTGCAGCCTGGGGGAAGCCGCTGAAGCTCTCTGTGCCTTGCGTGCCTCTTCTCCATTCAGCGGACCTAAGAGGGCCGTGGGGCAGGCACCCGGCACCAAGACAGGCCCGCAGCGGCCGCTTCATGGGGGTCAGACGGTCAAGTCGCTGAAGGCTTTGTTTAGGGGGCAGCTTTCTGTAAAAGCGCTAAAGCCTCAAAACCAGTTTCACTTACAATGTTTGTCCAAGTGCAGTCTTGAAAAAGGCCCATTTCCATCCTCACAGAAGCTGATTTGGAAGCTCCGCCTCTGGCCTCACCCCTCGCGGTGCACATCGATTTCCTTGTAAACTCAGTTTCCCTTCAGTCCTGAGGCCGCAGGTCGCGTGGCCCTGAAAAGGGAACCCAGAAGTCAAGTCCGGCTCCCCCTGAGTATCCGCTCAGAAGCCTGCGTCTTGCTTCCTAGGCCTGGCTGGCTCGGACTCCAAAGCAGATGGGCCGGTGCGGCTGGAGGTGCTCGGGGCCGAGGCGGCTCGACCTCGCTTCGGGCTTTCTGGTTTGGGGTGAGGAAGCGCTTTTGCTCGGGTTGAAGAGGGAATTCTCCCTTTGGAGCTTTTTCTTTTCACAGAAAGAGTAACAAAGTGTCATTGGCCAGTTGTCTGGTCTCCTTCCCGCTGTTTCCAGTACTCTGGGTGGTCGCCACTGGGTTGGCCGGGCCCCTCCCCACCCCCCCCTTCTAGGCCTGCCCTTGCCTGCTTCGGAGAGTGGACTTTTAGCCTGCAGCTTCTATCTGTGTTTTCGATTAAAGAAGAGCGTGCCCCTTTTTGACCACGTCCCTTCTCTGAATCTGAATTCACGTCTCAGGTGAAGCTCAAGTTCTTAAAACCAGGACCTAAAAAAGTCCACGGTTTTGCTGACCTTGGACTATTGACTTTTGGAGTCTGGGGCTCCTTGCTTTTAACTGCCCGCCCGCCCGCTCTTTGGTCATCTGCACTGTCTAGAGCCAGGTGGCCCAGTGGCCCTTTCTTGCTGTGGCCATCCCTGCTGCCCCAGCAGAGGCCTGAGGCCTTTCTGTGCACCCGCAATGCCAATGCGTAATGAGTGTGTTTCCCAGATTGGCTGGGGGAGGGGACGTGGCCCCAGGGGTGGGGAACAGGAAGAGGAGCCCTGAATTCGGGAACCAGAATATCACTTTTGTGAGGCGCAAGTCTGTTCTGTGATTCTTTGCTGCTTTCTTTTTCCTCGTTTTGGAAATACACAGGAGCAAAACCCTTAGAGAAGTTTTGGCTGAAAAGTCCCCTTCCCTGCAAGGCCTCTTCTGGACCCCCACTCCCCGTTTCTGGTGCTTTCCTCCATAGCAGGGCGGGAGAGCTGTGCGGAGAAGCTGTTTCTGACTCACCCCCCACATCTCCCTGTAGCGGATGCAGGTCTCTGGGGGTGCCCAGCACCCACAGAGCTCGCAAGCCCGGCGAGGAGGGAAGCAGCTGGTGGATCAGGCCCAGGGGAAGGGCCCCCCAACTCTGGTGGGGCAGGCTTGCCTGGCTAAGCTCCCACAAGCTGGCACCCTTGCTTTGCTTGTAGTGTCCTGCTTTGCCCCCACGGGGCCGTGGGGTCTCTGCGAGGCAGAGTGGGTGCTGGCGGGCTGGCCGGCAGCCTGACAGTAGGCTGAACAAATGTTTGTTCTGCCCTCCGCGGCCCTGCTGGAGGAGGCCTGGACCCGCTTGCCTGCGCCCACCCCGCCAAGCTTGTTTTTCATCCCAACTTCCTTTGAGCAACTGCTTCTGCCCTTTGAACCCTGCTGCAGATGTTTCCTCTGAGGGGTTTGCCCAGCTGCACTTGGGAGGATTAAAGGCCAGGGAGCCAGCCTTAGGTGGGGGTTCCCCACTTTCTGCTGCAGTCACTCGGGCAAAACGCCCCCTCCTGCCCGACCGGGGCCTGCAGCCCCAGCGAGAGGTGGTGCAGGCCGCAACGTGGGTCGGCCACTTGTACCCTAACTATCTGTTCATCTTGCTGGGGTCCCTGCCCCCTTCCTTGGTGCCCAGGCTCTGCGTGGGGACACCACTGACAGGCTCAACCCTGTGTCCCCACCTCCTCCAGCTCGTCCCCCCTTGGGACTGTCGTGTCGCTGCAGGAGTAGAGTGAAGGAGCTCACGGTCAGGAGAGTGGTGGGAAGTGGGGAGCAGGCCCTGTACTGCCTCGGGGCCCAGCGCCTTCTCCTGAGTCACCACAGGCCACTTCTGGGGGAGCGTGATAGTGCCTCTTAGTCATCGCAAGGGGCCGTCTTGATGGATAAGCACATTTGAAAGACCAACCTTTGGGACAACGACTCTTGCCCTGCTGACTTGTGCTGAGTCGTTCGTTCCTTTCGGCGCCGGGCTGCAGGGACCTGCCCGCTCCCCCACTCCCAAAGGTCACTCATATCCTGTGGACTTTCTACTCTGTGGTCTCCAGAGCCGTGCGCAGGGCCCAGCCGCCGGGGAGGGGCGTGGCGCCATAAGCGCTTTCGTAGCGGCACATTCTGAAGCCATGTTTGCAGACATCGTGGCTCCCGTGTTGGCTCTTTCCAGTCAGCAGTGCGCAGAAAGGTGACTGCTGATAAGGCCGTAGATTGGATCTCAGTTTCCCTCTAAGGCTTCTCGGCCCTGACAGGACTGGTGATAAGACAGTTGCGAGTCAGCAAAGTCCCGAGCCTTACTGCGTGCTGAGGCCTTGAGGCCGGAGATGAGGTTAGAGCTCTCCTCTGCCCCGCCAGGCCGCCCGGCCCGGCCCTACTCTCTGGTGCCAGGCCTCTCAGTTACAGCGCTTCGGCGGGGCATCAGGGCTGCCGGCCAGCCATTGTGCCGGGGATTTTATGCGATGTCGCATTAGGGCCTCCTTGGTGGCGCAGGGGTTAAGTCTCAGTGCTATCACACTAGCCCCGGCCAGGGAGCTGCCCACAGGGCGCGGCAGGTATCCCCTGTCTCCCTGCTGCCCCCTCAGCAGTGGACTTCAGTGGACCCGCCTGTTCCGCTCCCCACTGTGTCTCTGGGGAGTCCTCTCACCCCCACACCTCTGGCCTGCACCCCAGTTCTTGTGTGCACAAATGAAAAAAATCTTGAAAAAAAAGTTGCGTTAATGCACACGCAGATACACATTGACGGCAGTGTCCAAAGCACGCACTTGACGTGGGGATGGCGTGTCGGGGTGCGCGGGCGTCCACAGCTGCTCGGCTGCGCCGGGAGCAGCAGGGAAGGACAGAGTGTGGTGCGGGGGGGCAGCCTTGGTGGCGCCAGATGGTCTCAAAGAGCGGTTGGAATCTCACGATTCGTCCTAAAAGCCCGAAAATATGCAGCTGAAATAGAACTGGCTTGCGGCCCTTCCTGCGTGACTTCTGCTTGGAAGTGTCAGTGACTCACTTTCCCCCAGGCTTGGGGGGCAGGGTCTGTGGTCCGCACTGTCAGTCTTTGCTCCCCCCAGCTTCTGCCATATGCGTCTGATGCTCGTGACCGAGCCTGTTTGGGGTGGCAGAGGCCTGACGCCCCTCTGCAGCCTGCTGGTCACGGTGAGTGGCCCGCTGCCTTCTTGCTGCCTCCAGAGTGGGCTGATGGCCGATGGGCCGCTTGTCTTTCCTGTCGTGACCTGAGCCTGTCCTCCCAGAAGGTCCTAGAAATCTCTCATCACCAGTGACTTCCTCCTGTTTCCCACGTCTTCAGGCGCAGTTGGAATCCAAATTGCGACCACAGGGCAAGTGTGTCGCCGGGACGGACGGAACTGAGCTCTGTGGGCTTTTGTATGCCTGTGTAGAAAGTGATGACGAGGGGTGGCGGGAGGAGCAGCGGGCCTCTCCCGGGGCCAATTCCCCGGCCCAGATGTCAGCGGTTCTTTGTGGCCCGAGGGGTGGTCCTGAGAGCCTACACTTTACCTTTGGGCTGTGCGAGGGGCAGCGAGGGCGGGAGGCCAGCGCGCCGTAGTGCCCACAGCGAGCTGTACGAACATGCGTGTGGCAACGCCTCCCCATCCACTTGGGCGACGCCGGATGCCGGACTGAGAAAGCCGGCGGCGGCTCTCGAGCCTGGCTGACTTCTCTTTTCGTTCTGCTCTTCCCGCCGACAGGCCGCGTCGCACCCGCTGAACGCCGTCGCCGAGGACATGCACACCAACGGCTCTGCGGCCCCGGGCAGCCCCACCCAGGGCCAGGAGGCGCGGAAGGTGCGCCTCGTCCAGTTCGAGAAGGTCTCGGAGGAGCCCATGGTAATCCCCCGTCACCCCCTCGCCCCCGCCTCCTCCCCGCCCGCTCCGCACGGCAGGCTGCAGGCCGCCCTCGAGGTCCACGGCGAGCGTTGCTCCTGGGAGATCCGCTCAGGGCGCCCTGCTTTGCTTGCAGGGCATCACACTGAAGCTGAACGAGAAGCAGAGCTGCACGGTGGCCAGGGTCCTGCATGGCGGCGTGATCCACAGGCAAGGTAGGGGCTTCGGCCGCACGCACGCCCGCCCGCCCGCCCGTTGCCTCTGGCCCGAAGGTTGCCTCCCAAACGTGTGGCGCCGGCGTGCGCGCCTGCGGGCATCTGTGGCGCGAGGGCTGGCTGCTGAGAGGGCTCAGAGTAGATGGTGCGTCCCTCCCTCGTGGCGTCTGCTCCCCTTCGTGCACGTCGGTGACTGCACGGCCAGCTGCAGCTGAACGGCAGCCACGACGCGGCTGCGCTGTGTGTGGGAACCGCACCCCTCGAGGGCGCGACTCCCAAGGACACCATGGGCTGACGTTTTGTTTCGTGGCAGGCTCCCTGCACGTGGGGGACGAGATCCTGGAAATCAATGGCACGAACGTGACCAATCACTCGGTGGACCAGCTGCAGAAGGCGATGGTGTGTACCCGCGGGGCGCCTCAGCGTCCCGTGAAGTGTGTGCACGTCCCTGGGCGCCGGGCTAGATAGCAAACGGGCTGTGGTGTAGAGGACCCACCTCGCCTGCCCCTCTGATGGAGACGCAGTAGCGGGACCGGGTGCTCCGGAGTGCCGACGTCCTCATCAACACAGCTTCCAGAACACTCACAGCAAAAATTGGTAGAACAACAAGGACAAAAAGAGATGTCGGTATCTCTTAATCACCGCCACAGGTAGCCTTCAAGCCTGGGGGTTCCAATTGCCTACGTCACTGTGCAGGTAGAAGAGCCTCTGAAAGTTCCTCTGTGGCACAGAGAAGAACCCTCCAGGGAGGGCTCGCAGAAAGCAAGGCAAAGAGGATTGTGGGAAGAACGTGAAGCAAAGGCAGGAGTGTGACAGACTCCTGCCGAGTGGGGCTGCGGTGCCTCTCAGGTGGCCTCACCCCTTGCCTCTGCATTTGCGCCACGAGAGGCTGTAAAGATAAAGCTTGAGCACATCTGTTGCGGCAGATTGTGCTGGAAAAACTGGCACGGCGGCCGCAGGAACGCGATGCCTCGCTCCGAGGAGCGTGGGGCCTTTGTGCTGGATGAGGAAGGCCAGCTCCAGAGCAAGGCACAGAGGATGAGAAGTTCTTCTGGGAGCCTTTTGGGGTCCAGAGCGGGAAGGGGGGTAAATCATGAGCTTTTTTTCATTAGTCTTTGTCCAAAGTGTTACTTGGGCGGGGCACGGCTTTATGAAACCACAAGTCAGATGTTCGTTCTCACAATTTCATTTCCCGTTTTGCAATAGAAAGAAACCAAAGGAATAATCTCGTTGAAGATAATCCCCAACCAGCAAAACCGGCTTCCCGCGCTGCAGGTAGGGGCGCCTTCTCTCCGGGGTGACAGTTGGAGGAGTGCAAACCCCCTCGTGCTAGTCAGCGGAACGTGGGGGGCACGGGGGGAGGGGAGGACAGGTTCACGTGCTTCCACAGATACTGCCTTTCCCGCGCTGTCCCTCTCAGTAAACCTGCTTTTGGGGACTCGGCCATTGTCGTGGTGTGAAGCTGTTCGCCGTGCGACTCTCTACCCGCCTGGCCAGGCCTCTTCATTTCTGGGCTCCTCAGAGCCCTCTTGTTGATTCTTTGTTATTTCTTTCCCTCTCTCTTTGGCTCGCACCCCAAATCTTCCCATGGGGAGTGAGTGGCGCTGCGGTGCCCACATCTGTCCTTCCGTTGTTCCCGACAAGCTGCGTTTCGGCTGGGGTGGGCCAGCAGCACATCCACACTGCTGACTCGAGCGACACCTCACACCCCAGGCCCCGTGAGCACGGCCGGCTTCTCCCTCGGGCGCTGCCCGGCCTCCCGCTGCTCTGAGGCAGCCGCTGCTCTTTCGCAGATGTTCATGAGGGCGCAGTTCGACTATGACCCCAGGAAGGACAACCTGATCCCCTGCAAGGAGGCGGGGCTGAAGTTCGTCACCGGTGACGTCATCCAGATCATCAACAAGGATGACAGCAACTGGTGGCAGGGCCGCGTGGAAGGCTCCCTGCAGGAGTCGGCGGGCCTGATCCCTTCTCCCGAGCTGCAGGAATGGTGAGGGCTTCTCCGCAGCCGCCCGCAGGCCTGTTCCTCAGGCGCTTTCTTTGTGTTGGATACCTCTGCGGCCGACGCCCTCCCCGCTCTCCTCCTGCACTTGGGGCCGGGCCCTGAGCTCTCTGTCACACCTCAAGGGGTGTGGGGGCGATGGGCCGGTTCTCTGGCCTCACGTCTGTTCGACACGGCAGAGGGGGAGCTAGAAACCGGCAGTGCATCCCTGGAAGGGCTGCCTTGAAAGAAACTTGTAGAATCAGCAATAGAGGAGACGGCGCGGTGCTAGGAGGTGGGCTCTGGCTTCTAGCACTTCTAGAGCATTCTCAGACAGAACACCTGGCACAGGACTTTGTGAGACCATATGTGTGGAAGGGACGCTGAGGAAGACCCATAGGCAACGTCACGGGGTGTGAGGCGTGAGCTCAGCATAGGGGCCTCTGGCGCTCACAGGAGCTGCTGGGACGCTTGTCCTGTGGCGCACGGCCCGCAGGGCACAGCCAGCTAGAGACACGGAGAAGGCGGAGTTGGGGCCAGGCGGGGGAGAGGCTGAGAGACCAAGACGGGGTCTTCGAGAGAGACACTGGCGGAGGCGGGGGCAGGGCCCGGCGGGTGGAGGTTTGTGTGCAAGGGAAAGGGGCTTCACCCGAAGGGGCCTGACCTGGCTGCCGCCCCACAGGCGAGTGGCGAGCATGGCCCAGGCCGCCCCGAGGGAAGCACCAAGCTGCAGCCCGTTCGGGAAGAAGAAGAAGTACAAAGACAAGTACCTGGCCAAGCACAGCGCCAGTAAGCCGCCCGCCGCCCTCAGCCGCCCTCCAGCGGCCCTGTGCGGACTGGCGGGCGGGTGCGGGCTTCCTGGCAGCTCTAGTTTGGGCACCATTTCCACAGTGGCTGCACGGGTGCGCGTTCCCCCGACAGGCGCTGCCCTGAGGTCAGGGCCAGGGGGCAGTGGAGGGAAGGGGACTTGCAGCCCAGGGGGGCATCGGGAGGCAAATGCAGAAAAGACTAGAAAGCTCACGGGTGGGCTCCTTCCCTGAGTGCCCTCCGACCTACAGGGCACCCCCTGCTTATAGCTCCCTCCTCACGCGGCGCGCACGGGCACCCCCGCCAAGCTGCACTCTCATGGCGCTGTGCTCTGTGTCTGTAGTTTTTGACCAGCTGGACGTGGTGTCATACGAGGAAGTGGTCCGGCTGCCCGCGTTCCGGAGGAAGACCCTGGTGCTCATAGGTACCCCGTCGCCCTGCCACCCCCCGCCTAACCTTGGCTGGCAGTGGGGCTGTTCCAGAAAGAGGCTTCTCGACAGGACTTACATCGGAGCGTCCGGCAGACGTGCCCTCTCAGGGGCCTGGGCCTGGGCCCCTCCAGCGGCCCCCCTCCCTGGCTTGACAGCGAAGCCACCAGAGGAAGGCTCTGGATCACCAGGGTGCCCTCGGCTTGCGGCGTTCCCCAGACTCCAGTCAGCTGGTCCCATCCCACCAACGGCCCGCCCGCCCCCCATCGCACTCCTGCTCCCACCATGGTCTCCCCTGCACACCCCGTCAGAATCACCCCAGCGAGCTTTCTCCCTGCACAGGCGCCAGCGGGGTGGGCCGCAGCCACATCAAGAACGCACTGCTCAGCCAGAACCCAGAGAAGTTCGTGTACCCTGCGCCCTGTGAGTACCCTCTGATTTCACAGCAAGTGTTTGGGCATAAAACGAATATACAATTTGGAGGGCCTCCCTGGGGGCATGGGGGTTACGTCTCAGCATGATGAAGCTGTCCGCGGCCACTGCAGCACGAGTTCGATCCCTGGCCAGGGAGCTTCCCACAGGGCGCAGCAGACCCCTCCTGTCTCCCCGCTGCTCCCCTCAGCAGTGAACTTCAATAAATCCACCTGTTCTGCTCCCCACTGTCTCTGGGGAGTCCTCTCACCCATCCCCACACACCTCTGGCCTGCACCCAGTTCTTGTGTGCATAAATAAATTAAAAATTAAAAATAAATAAACTCAGATTTAAAAAAATAGGTACCTGTCATCACCCACCAGAGATCCGTGGGGCGCAGGGGGCTTCATTTCCAGAAGCATCTCCGTGTAGTGCGTTCATTCCTGGAGAGCTCCAGCTGAGGAGCCATTGCTCAGAGACTGTCACTCTGCGGAGCAGAGACGAGCTTTTCCAGACAGCAGGGAGGAGCGGGGGCACAGTGCGGGGGTGCACTCGGCTCGTGCAGGGGCGCGGGGGTGGGGTTGCCCATGGCCTTTGCCCAACGTGGGTTCTCGCCAGATACCACGCGGCCGCCCAGGAAGAACGAGGAGGACGGGAAGGAGTACCACTTCATCTCCACCGAGGAGATGACGAAGGGCATCTCTGCCAACGAGTTCTTGGAGTTTGGCAGCTACCAGGGCAACATGTTTGGCACCAAATTCGAAACAGTGCGCCAGATCCACGCGCAGGACAAGGTCGCCATCCTCGACATCGAACCCCAGGTGTGCAGGCCAGACGCGCGCGGGGCGTCTGGGGGGCTGGGCTGCAGAGGGGCCGGCTGACCGTGCTCTGCCCTCCCTTCCCAGACCCTGAAGATCGTGCGCACGGCCGACCTCTCGCCGTTCGTCGTGTTCATCGCACCCACGGACCAGGGCGCACAGGTGGGGCGCGGGGCACGCAGGCTGCCTCTCCTTCCCCAGAGGCCAGGCCGCCGCACTTCGTCGGGGAGATGGAGGGAACCAGTCACCTACCACGCCAGCCGGGGGGCTGTGGGGCCAGAGGCGGTGCCGCACCCCTGGATGGCGCGGCGGCTTTGGGGAGGGCTGTGCCCTGCTCCCCAGCAGGCTCTCGGGGCCCTTCTAGCCGAGGGGGCACAGACGCGCTGTCACTGCTCTGGCCTTAAGTCACAGGCCCTCACCGTTGTCTGTGCTCTGTGCGCTCAGGCTCGGGTGTCTCGGGGTTCCACAGCGCCTTTGCATGGCCGCATGGCTGGGGCTCCCAGGCTGTGGCTCTCCCTGTCAGAGCCGCCCAGGCCAGCTGCAGGGAGCCGTCAGTCTTCCAGAAGGCTCTCTTGCGTCATCACTGGGGTTTATTTGAGGACCCCCGAGAAAGGTGACGTACTTGCGTGGCCTGCTGTTAACGTTCTCCAGCACGGCCTTCGAGGTCGAGTCTTTCAGCAGCTGATTTGGGCCCAGGCTGGGCCAGCAGGCCTGCTTGGCCCTCACCGGCCTCCGGGCGGCGCGCGTCACCGGCTTCTCTCTTCTCCGCAGACCGAGGCTCTGCAGCGGCTGCAGAAGGACTCCGAGGCCATCCGCAGCCAGTACGCGCACTACTTTGACCTCTCGCTGCTCAACAATGGCGTCGACGAGACCCTCAAGAAGCTGCAGGAGGCCTTTGAGCAGGCGTGCGGCGCGCCGCAGTGGGTGCCGGTCTCCTGGGTGTACTAGGCCCCTCCCCGACCGGAACTGCGCTCCCCTTGCTTCAAGACGCACAGGGCCGCTCCAGCTTTTGTCTCAGCTTCCAGCTCTGGTCTCCTACCCGGGCCCAGGGTGTCTGTTTTGATCACGCTGACTGTCCTGCTACTCAAACTCGGGGCTCTCTGCCCCAAAAGCCGGCGCTCCTTCACCTTTCATTACACTGGCTGTTTCCTTTCTTTCCTTCGAAGAAAGCATTTTTAACTGCAACTTTCTGAAATGCCAAAACGAAGCTGCTGTGCACTAGGGTAATGCCTGTTCTAAGCAATAAAATGTTGGTGTGAAAATGCCAGTGGCCTCGGAGCTCTGCAAAGGGCAAGGGCGCCTGCGGGACGAGCGTGGGTGCCCGCCTCCTGGTTCCGGCAGCGGGCCTCAGCCTAGCCCCCGGGGGCCGGCCTGCCCTGGGAGACACACCTGCGCGTGCGCGAGTCGTGCGAGCGAGCGGGCTGCTCTGTGGCCGGGCCCGTCATCCGCCGCCTCTTCCTACCTTCCCCCACCGCCCCCAATTCCTCCACTGGCCGCGCGGGTGAGTGTCCTTCAGTCCCACGTCACCTCGGCCCCCCCAGCTGAGACAGCTTGGCCTTCAGAGCTTGCCCCGTCTGGGCCGGAGCCCACGGAGGGCATTTAGCCTCCTGGATCAGGGCTGCGGCCAGACCCCCTCCGCCGTCATCGGCTCATTTTCTTCTCGTGCCAAGCTGCACGGACTCCGGAGTTTAGTCCGCGCGCGCCTTTGGCTTCCTGACCGCCGCCCTGCCCAGCAGGTGAGCGTGGTCTCGCCCACGCGTGCCCCTCATCTGGCGTGTTGGCGGGAGTTGGGTTATGCTGTGTCATGGAATCGGAACTGACTTTCAGGTAAGCCATCGAGGTCCTGAGTTTTATTGCCAAGACACTTTTTGTCCTCCCAGCTCAGCAACTGCAAACCACAGAACGCTTAGGAAACTTAAGTCAGATTTAATGAGTAAAAATTACAAGAGTCTTCTCCCAGCAATGAGTTGATTTCTTCCTTTGAAAGTCACAGAGGGTTAGAACCAGGTACAGGGATGGGGGCTCCTGTCACCAAAGCAGCAGGCACACGACGCTACGCATGAGCTGATGAAGCGGGCCAGGGACCCAAGTCCAGAAGGGGAACGGGAGGCAGCGGCGGCCTCCGCACCACAGACCTTGTCCTCACAGGACAGCGGAGCGCGCTGTGCTCCGGCCGCGACGTGCTCCGGCCGCGGCCCCGCTCCCTGGCAGCCAATTGCACTGAGCAGACCCATTTCTACAAACTGCGGGGGAGGCGCGGGCGGGCGGCAGTGCCGAGTCTGGAGTGAGGCCCCCACTCCTGAGCAGGAGTCGGCGCGCCGAGCCGCCTCCACCCCCATCCTTACAACAGGACGGGGGGGATGACCCCGCGGGCGCGCGCCGGCGCTCCCCACCCCGGCCCTCCTCGCACGCCCTGGCTAAAGGGAACCGGTTCTCTCGATAAGGCTTGATTTCTCCTCCTAGCTGGTCGCTGCTCCGGTGGCCAACTACTCAGACACCACTTCCGTTTTTATTTTCTTCTTCTTCTTCTTCTTCTTCATGGTGTCGCTGTCCTGGGGGGAGAGAAGCACGTGGGGTCTGCAGCGGGGCCTCCCCAGGGCTGGAGGTCCCAGCTGAGGCCTGCGCGTGCCACAAGGCCCGCAGCAACCCAGCTACCAGCAGCAAGACCCGCGTGCCCTACATACCCCCTCTCCCGGCATCCCGTCTCCGGGCCCCGCGTCTCCAGACCCATCTGCACTCTCGGGCTCAGCTTTTGCCTTCTTGTCCTTCTTCTTCTTCTTCTCCTTCCGGGCTGGCTGCGGAGCCAGCGGAGAGGCATCCTCGCTTTCGCTCTCACGCTTGCGCTGCGCAGACGGGCAGGAATTGGCCCTCGGACAGACTTTGAAGCCAGGGGCACAGGCCCGGGACCGGCAGGCCCAGGGAGAGCCAGGCAGTGCCTCCCACGGGCTGCCCACCCAGACCTCTGGGGCGGGGCAGGCAGAACCAGCACACTGTTTCCTGGGCTTTGGGGGCCCCAGGCCCGGCTCTGCCCCCATGGGCCTCACGCGGCCCAAGTGTGTCTCGGGCGGGACACAAGCGCTCAGCCGCCCACACACCGATGCCCGACGCCCCTCAGAGGCTGCCGCACTCACCTTCGCGGCTTTCACCTGCTCGGCTGCCCCCGGTGCGGCTTTGACTGCGTCGGGCGCCGCCTCTCTCTTCACCAAATCGCTGAAAGAGGGAGCAGGAGGCAGGACTGGCCACGAGGCCCGGCTTCCCACAGGGCCCTGCGGCCCCAGGTCCGGGGCCACATCCACCATGGGTAAGGCCCCCCCAAGGATGAAGCCGGCCAGGAAAGAGTCTGCTGCTTGCCGTCACAGACCGACAGCCTCCAGGGCCCAGGAGCCGGACTAGAACACGGTCACCTCTGCTCCCTGGCAGCCCCCGGGCCCCACAGCATATGGTCTGGCGCCACGCAGCCCGCCCAGCCCCTCACCCCCACTTGCGCGAGACACGCCACACCCTCCCGCCCTCGCCACCGTCCGAGCATCGCACGCCCTGCACGCTCACCTGTAGTCGACGTACTCCTGCGTCCAGGAAGCAGGGGTGCTGTCCGTGGCCTTGCCATGCTTGTCCAGGAGGCCCTGCTTGATCATCAGCTTCTTCTGACTCGCCTGGCGGGCGGCGGGGCGCGCGTCAGACCTGGTCC
>PVIJ01014217.1:0-10007 GCA_004024925.1 Scalopus aquaticus | reverse complement strand
GCTCCCACCGCCTTTCAACAGCCGCCGGGGTCTCAGCGCAGCCGCCTCCACCGAGGGGCGCAGACAGGCTCCCCCCGCGGGCAGGAAACCTCGCGTCGGCCCCGCTCGCCAAGTGGAAAACCACCAGCGGGGACGGCCCAGCCCGCGCTTCCCAGCTCCCCGAAGGCGCACCGATCCCAAGATGCCCGGGGCTGGCAGCCAGAGCGGCACACACAGGGAACGGAACCCCCACAGCCCGCGTTAGAGCAGCTCCCCGCGGCCCACCCACACCTCGGGAAGCACGCAGGGACCCCGCGGCAGTGCGGCGCTCACCCATGCACACGGCCTCCCCTTTGGTGGTGACGACCACGATCTCCTGGTTCACCTCGATGCCGTCCTCGTAGCGCAGCACCCCCGGGAGCATGATCTTGGCCCCGTAGCAGATCGCGTTTACCTGCAGCGAGGGCCGCCCCGAGGCGCGGGCTCACTCGCGGCTCTCCACAGCAGGCCGCCCACCGTGCCCACAGGGACCCAGGCGGCGAGTGTCTGCACTGCTCCAGCCGCTGGGACCACCCTTCACAACGCACCCCCCCCCCCCCAACTGTTCATCCCGAAGACAGCACGAGGGACCAGGCCACACACGCGGCCAGGCCTGCCCTCGGGCCCACGGCCCTCAGCGCACACCCCGGCATCACACCGGCTCGGCTTCACGCCACCCCCCTTTAAATCTACCCAGAAGCCAAGGAGGGTCTATTTATGTCACCATTTTACGTGAACCCTTTTTTTTTCTTTTCCTTTTTTTTTTTAAGGATTTTTTTTATTTATGCAGACAAGAACTGGGGTGCAGGCCAGAGGTGCAGGAGGTGAGAGGATTCCCCAGAGACAGAGTGGGGAGCAGAGCAGGCAGAATGCTGAAACACACTGGTGAGGGGAGCAGCGGGGAGACAGGAGGGGTCTACTGTGCCCTGTGGGAAGCTCCCTGGCCGGGGATCGAACTCATGCTGCAGTGGCTGAGACTTAACCCGTAGCGCCACCAGGGGGGCCGATTCATTTTTTTCAATGACTGCCTTGCTTTATCGTGCCTCCTCAATTTTTCTCATGGTCTTGTATTATAAACCATCGTCCCCAATAATTCATCAACCATTTGTACAACTGAACACTTGAACATGATCACACTGAAATTACTCAATATATGCCAATCTGGCTAAGTCGTGTTGTAGCTACACAGCAGTGAACAAAACTGATTAGGTCTCTACTGCAAACACCATCAGCATTTTCAAAAAATCACATCCTCAGAGGCCTCCCTGGTGGCGCAATGGGTTGAGTCTCAGTCTATGAAGCTATCCACAGCCAGTGCAGCACGAGTTTGATCCCCGGCCAGGGAGCTTTCCACAGGGTGCAGCAGACCCCTCCTGCCTCCCCGCTGTTCCCCTCAGCAGTGTGTTTCCGTCCATCTGCCTGTTCTGCTCCCCACTGTCTCTGGTGAATCCTTTCACACACACTCCCCCCCAACACCTCTGGCCTGCACCCCAGCTTGTATGCATAAATAAAAATAAATCTTTTTAAAAAAACTATATCCTCAAATCACAATACCCCAGTAGAAATAAAAGGCTATTTAAAAACTCGGCACTACTTGGAAACTTACTAAATCACCACTAAAGAAAAAACCTGAAGTGACATATAATTAAGTGCATATTTACTCAAATCCTTAAGGACTCCTCCAGCAAGGTCACTCAGCGGACAGAATCAGGCAAAAGGCCTGATAGGCTTAGCCGTGTTGAGGTGTTTTCAGCCACTATGATTGATGTGAATGTTATATGGCCCTTCCCTGCAGCTCCTGAAGGAGAATTGCTATTTTCTCTCTGCAAATCTCTAGTCTAACTTTTTTTAAAGAAAGGTTTTATTTATTTTTGTGTAGAATAACTGGGGTGGAGCCAGAGGTGCGGAGTGGGGTGCGAAGACTCCCCAGAGACAGAGTGGGGAGCTGAACAGGTGGACTGACTGAAACACTGCCGAGGGCAGCGGGCAGACAGGAGAGGTCTGCTGCACCCTGTGGGTCAGCTCCCTGGCCGGGGATCCATCTCAGGCCTCAGTGATGACAGTGCTGAGACTTAACCTCTAGGCCACCAGTGAGGTCCAGCCACTCTGAACATTTTAGTCTCAACAAAACTCCCTTTTCAAATAATGTAAACAAATCAAGTTTCTCAGGCACATTAACAAAACTAACAGACTGCAGGGTCCAATCTACGATAGCAGAAACAACTATCTGGGCCTGCCAGGTGGCTCAAGGGGTTAAGTCTCAGCCTATGATGCTATCCTCAGCCAGGGAGCTTCCCACAGGGCGCAGCAGACTTTCCCTGGCTCCCCCACTGCTCCCCCCAGCAGTGTGCTCCAATCCGCCTGTCTGCTCCCCACTCTGTCTCTGGGGAGTCTTCTCACCCCCACACCTCTGGCCTGCACCCCAGCTCTTGTGCGCATAAAAAAACCAATCACAGAACTATTGCCCTGAGGAAGGCCTCCGTGCACACAGCTGGCTCCGGCTCGTGTGGGATGGGGCTTTTGGCGCCTGCGCCACGCCGCCCCGACGGCCCTCAGCCCGCAACCTACCGCGCTGTCTTTCATGACGAGCCGCTTATGCGACGTCAGCAGCTTCTCCAGCGGGTAAACGACGCGCCGCAGGTAGCGCTCGTCCTTGTGGTTGTCGTACAGCCACTGCGCGTCCAGCACGTCGTGCATCGTCACCATGTGGGCCTGGAAAGAGGCAGGTTCAGATCGCTCTGAGTCGCCGGAACTGCGGTGGCCCGCGGACCCCAACCTCGCAAACTGGAATGCCTTTAGTCGGGTCTCCAGAACCCTCTGTGGCTCCCAAGCTGCCAGACACACCCCGAGGCAGCTGTCTGTGGGCCAGGAGGTGAACGAGCAGAGAATGAACCTTCTCTCCCGTCACAAATCCGCGCCCAGGGCTCATGTCCCAGAGTTTGATTAGCAGCACCGGGAAGCTGCCCTGCGCTGGACTCAACACCCTGGGCGCGGCCTCCTCCGGAGCGGGCCCAGCAGGCGCCACCCGCCCAGCCTACCTTCTCGCTCATGACTCCAGAACGGACCCGCCGAAGCTCCTGCATCTGCCCACCAACTCCCAGGAGCAAGCCCAGGTGCACACACAGCGTGCGAATGTAGGTGCCAGCCTCACAGCTCACCCAGAAGATTCCTAGGACAAGGAGGCGCGTGTTCACGGAGCAGACACACGGCGCAGGGAACCCAGAGCAGCGACGAAGACACGGGCCTCTCCTTTCAACAGAATTCTTGAGAACATGTTCCTCGCCCCCGTGTGCCACGCTTCGTCGGCCCCTCCCCACGTCAAGACGTACCTAGTCTCCTCTCCGGGTCGTACTCAAGCATCCTGCTCTCGTAGATGGTCCGCACGCGGAGCTGCCGCTTCACCGCCGCAATGAGGGGGGGCCGCTGGAACAAGGCACCCGTCAGCGTTTCTAGAGCCTGGAAGTAAAAGGCAGATGCGCATGGCAGGAACTGTCAGGCCGCGCCAACGGCGCCTCTGGGGGCTTAAGGACGAGACACGAGGGCTCCTGAAGGCGCTCCTGATCTAAGACGCCCCTGCCACCTCTGCGCCTGTCTTCGGCACCAGAGACGCAGCACCAACCAGAACCCTCGCTGAGGGCACATGGCCAACGCTACCAGCTGCCGTCCGGCCTCCAGATGTATGGGGGCTCGGAGACACCAGGGGTCTGAGGTTGCCCCGCCCCGCCCCCCACCCAGCATCACACTCACCCTAGAAAGCTGGGTCCCCCCTTCAATAGCATTGTGCAGCCGGACAATCCCCACGTACTCTTTGCCTGAAAGATGACAAGAGCGGTCAGGGGCGGCCGCCGGCTTTGCTGTGCTTCTCCCAGGCCACGTGACCCCGTGTGAGCGGCAGTGGGGCCAGCTGCCCTCGCCTCAGGGCCACTTGCATCAAGACCCATTTCACAGGGCGCCCACTGCCAAGGTTGTGCCAGGGACAGTCGCAGTACCGGGCACAGCGCCTGGCCAGGCCAAGAACTCCCCAAATGCAGACAAGGGCCCTTGAGGCGCCCTACCAGGACCCGCTGCACTACCGGGGCTCAGGCAGGGTCGGTGGCAGAGGCCGGCCCTTCCTGGGAGGACCGCTGTCCGATGAGGTCGCTTCGGGCGCCACGGGCCACGCTCCGACGTGCCCCCTCTGCGTACCTGCGCTCTGCTGCGACTTCACCAGGCGCGTGGCTCGCTCTATGCACACGATCAGGCAGCCGGTCACCTTGGGGTCCAACGTGCCGCTGTGGCCCGTCTTCTCCACCCGCAGTATTCGTCGGATCCAGGCCACCACCTCGTGGGAAGACGGGTTGGAGGGCTTGTCCAAGTTGATGAAGCCTGTCCTAGAAGGGAAGACAACGGCTGCGCTGCTGGCGCTTCCTCCCGTGAGACACGTCGCCACGGAGCCAGGGTCTGCGGCACTTGGGAAAGGGTCTGAGACATGCTGGGTCCCGACACTTACCGAATATAGTCCCCGAGCTCCCTCTTCAGAGGGTTTGAACCACAAGGGAGGGGCGTATAGTGTGTTGTCCTTACGTTTAGCTTGTCAAAATTCTAGGAAGCAATGACACGACACCAAGCAAGCTCAGTACACCACTGTGACGTGAGCGCGGAGTGGGCACGACCAACTGCCACACGGCCACTCTCTCGGCGTGTGAACTGTGGGTCCGCTGCTAGGTCATCATCACCTGCCACGACAGGCTGAACCCCATTAGAACAAGACAAATCTGATCACCCCTCCAGAGACTCCCGGGGGACTGGGCTTCCCTCTGCAGGTTTGTGGACAAAAGGAGGAACAGCCTCGGCCTCTGGGACAGGAGAGTCACTTCGAGGGGCCGGCCCCAACGCTACCCCAAGGGTAACTCACTGACTCCTGCTCCAGAGGCCGCCAGTCCTGCCCTTCTGACACCTGCTCCTTCCTCTGCCCACTCCTTTCCCCAGTCTGAAAAAGCGCCCCTTAACTGAACCCACCCTTCTCACCCAATTAGCCTTATCCTGTTACCACCAACAGCCTATCTTGCTAACCATCTCCCACCCCGAGTGAGGACCATGCCCGATGCCCACTTCCTACAACAAAGAAGCACGGGCTTCTAGAAGGCATGAGCTGGCCAACCAGAAACCCCACTGCGTTGGTTTACACAAGCAAACTCCCTCCTTCCACGTGTTTCGTTCAGTGAACGCTCTGTCGATGGGCCTGCCCCCACATCCCCCAGCCTGAGTCAGGGCACAGCGAATCACCTGAGACCTCAGCTCACCACTGAACCACCCGGTCCAGTAGTCAGTGACTCTGGAGGCCGTTACCCTCCACGCCCTGGATCACCTCCCGCAGCCCTCAGCTTTCCTAAGCAAAAGCGCTCCCGGCAAACGGCATGAGAAGGGAACCGACTGGCTCCGGGTGACGCCGCCTGACCTAAATGGGGTCTCCACAGCTCCCAGCCTCAAGCGCCGGGCAGTCCTACTCCAAGCGGAACCCTCGAACTGGCCTAGTCTGCAATTAATCGTTCTGACACTGTTTTCCACAATGGTGGTGGGCGCACTGGAAACAAAGACAGAAAGACCCTCGGTCTGAGAAGCCTCGAGAAACAGCTTTGGCCCATCAGCCGGCATTTCCTCCGCAAGGCTGCCAGCACTGGAGACCACTGATCCACAAGCCTGACGTGAAGCACCTACCTTTAACAACAGGGGCCACTGAGATGTGTCCAACTGCGCCACTTTGGATTCGGGTTTGATAAGAAATTCTTCAGCATGTTGTATTTCCTTCCAGAGAACAGAAACAGCCGTTAGCGGTCCTGCCCACCTTCCCGCGATCTGTCCGCACCACAGTGGAAACCAAGGCAGTAGGCCTCCTGCCTGGGAACTCCCGGGGAAAGAGGAAATGGGGCTTAATGGGAGAAGCCCCAGTGTAGTGCCACTGAGGTGGCTACAGCTATGGGGATGGGGGAGGCCACAGGTTGTGGAGGTTGTGGCCGCCGGTCTACCCAAGCTGGCTGGCGGCTTGCGCCCTTTCAGCAGCCCCCACCCAATTCCAGCCAGTCTTTTAGCACCTTTTCTGTCACCTATACCCCTTCGGGTGCCGCAAAGCGAAGACCTTCCTACTCACCGCTATGTCTTCTTCTGGCAAGGACTTCCGCTCCCTTTTCTTCTTATGCTTCTTCGGCAAGATAAGGACTAAAAAAACCACAAACAAAGCGATGGGGCATTTCCCTCGAAAATACAGGGCAGGGGGCTTAACACGGAGGCGGAGAGCAGGGCCGAAGGCGCAGAGCAGGGCCGAAGGCGCAGGGAGGTCTGCTGGTGACCTCCTGGGTGAAATGCGGCGAGGCCGGCCCCGCTCGCACGTGTCGCAGTATCCCGGTCCACCACGTGGCCGTGGCGGAGCCGAAACTCGCGCGGCCCGCGATCCGGAAAGACCGCGACCCGACCCTGGACAGTCCCGGCCGTCTCGCGGCGTCTCGATGTTTCTGGCCCCTCGGCCCGCGCCCCTCGGCCCCTTCCCCGCCTGAAAGGCCCGCTCTCAGTCCCCGCATGGCGGGCGCGGATCGCGGCAGCACGGGGCGGGTTTGATCTCCAGCCCAGGCGCGTTTCCGGCGCGGCCGATGCCTCCCGACGGCGCCCCGGGCCCCGAGGGTCTCTGCCGCGGCCGGGGGCGCGGGCCGGCGGCGGGGGGGCCTCTCACTTGCCCGCCCGCCCCGGTGCAGCTCAAGTCCAGACCGGCCAGAGGCCGCGTCGCCCTCGTCCCGGCGCCGCGCCCCCCGCCGCGGCCCCCGAGCTGGCGGGACGCTCCTACCTTCCTCGTCCGCCATGTTGCCTCTCACAGCGTGTGCGCCGCGTGCGCCCGCGCCGAAGAAACGCCGCCACTGCCGCCGCCGCGCCGTCAGGCCTCACCGCCGGCCCTGCCTAGGTGCGTGCGCCGCGGGCCGGGGCGGGGCCAGGCCGACAGCCCCGGCGCGCGCGGACCTCCGGCGCCCCCTCATTGGCCAGTTCGGCTCGACGATGGCGCGTCTGCGCCTGCGCTGCGGCCTCGCCCCGCCCCCGGCGCCTCGGAGATTGCAGGCCGGAGCTGGGGCTGAGGGAGGGGCGGGGGCGGGGCGGGGGCGAGGAGGGCCGGGGGCGTGGCCAGCGGGCCCGGGGGAGCTGCGGGCGCCGCCCAGTAGGGGAGGGCTCGCAGTGACGCCGCGGCCGAAACGCTGTCACTCGACGTAGAACTGCGCGCCGGCCGAGCGGCGCGGTTTCCGGACGGGCTCCCGCCGGCACTGACCCAGGCCCCAAGTGCAGGCGGCCGCGTGAGACGCGACCCGGAAGGTCCCTGCCGCGACTCCCGGCTTCCTTCGCGCTCTGCTACGCGCCCGTGGAGGTGGCCTCCGCCTGTCTCCTGTAACGGCCGCCGAGGGCGACACAGGACGGCTGTGGCTTTCCTCCCGGCGCCCTCCGCCCTGCACGGAGGGCATTTCCACTTTCATCGCACGGGGCCTAACATGGCCCTTTCCCGCTTCCCTGTCCCTCTGGGATTTACTCTGCTGTCCGCCGGGGTAGTAGTGACATCGCCTTGTCGCGGCCACCTCACCCACCGTGTCACTTCCCTCTTGGTGCTGCTTCCGGGGTGCCACTTGGGCTGAGCGGGTCGCAGCTGTTCACGGATGCGGCTTCTCCAGTCTTGCTCTTGCTCCCCAACTGCTCATCTGCTCTCTTAGCAAAGCCTGCCAGCCTGGCTTCCAGAGCAGAGTGAGGCTCAGGCTGTGCCTCACCACCCTCACCGCTCCCGGGCAGTCCTGCCTCATGAAGACCCCTATTTTTCCCAGGGGCTTCTTGCAGCTTCCCCTGCTTCCACTTTCTCCAAGTAGTCTCTTCTGGATAGAAAACCCATCAGCCCCTTTGTCAGGACCTGGCCCTCCTCTGCCCAAAGCCTGCCCTGCCATCTGCTGTGGGTTGAACAGTGCCCCCCAACAGGTGTCTTAACCACTGAATCATGTCAGTGTGACCTTTTTTGAAGAAACGGTCTCCATCCGATTCTCTTTCTGCGGCCATTTCCTCCCACTCCTGCCCTTGCTCACAACCCTGCTACACCCCCGCCTCTTGAAGGTCACAGTTGCGGGTACCCCTTTCCCTCCCCCTGAGAAGGGACCTTGTGTATTGTCTGCCTCTTCACTACATTGTTACCTATGGGGAAATGGTGGCTATTCAGTCACTGCCCTGTGCCAGCTCCTAGGAGATGTTCACATTCAAGCGTCCCCTGAGTGAATCTCTGTCTTCTGAACCCAGAGGCCCATGCGCTTCCACACACCAATGCCAAAAGCTCCTCTTCCCACCTGCTGAGGCTGCTCCGGCCTTTCTTGGGGCCTTGCACCAGAACCACCAGGACGGTGACCTAGGCCTACTGCCCACCCCACATTGTCTCCTACCCCGTCTGCAGAGCTGGCAGGTGGGAGGGCGGTTGTCCCGAGCCTCCCGCCAACTGCCGTCTGCCCCTCTAGACTCGCGTGTTCTAGCCATTTCACACGAGCGGGGGCATTTACTACTGCTCCACGAGTCTGCTTTTCACCAGGCGTGATGTTTCCGGGGCTCGTGCTGCTTTTGTCTGAATCACGCTCCACTGGCCGCTCGGACGTCG
Source organism: Scalopus aquaticus (assembly GCA_004024925.1). Lineage (NCBI taxonomy): Eukaryota > Metazoa > Chordata > Mammalia > Eulipotyphla > Talpidae > Scalopus > Scalopus aquaticus. The sequence goes on along the minus strand of PVIJ01014217.1, from coordinate 1,354 downwards.
TTTGCTTTCTGCATTCACTGTAGCTGCAGCCTTCCACCTCTCGCCTCGTCGCATTCCAACTCTGTGTTGAACTTTTTTTAAAAAACATCCGAAAATTTTTTTAAGATTCATTTACTTTGCATAGAAGAACTGGAGTGCAGGCCAGAGGTGCAAGGGCTGAGAGGACTCCCCAGAGACAGAGTGGGGGGCAGAGCAGGCGGATCCCCTGAGACACACTGCTGAGGGGAACAGCGGGGAGACAGGAGAGGTCTGCTGCGCCCTGTGGGGAGCTCCCCAGCCGGGGTGGAGCTCAGGCCCTAGGGGTGACCACTGAGACTGTTGAACTCTGTAAGGAACTGCAGACAGCGGTCACAGGGCCACACCGCCACGATGGCCAACCACACGCCAGCTCGTGCTGTGGCGCTCAGGTAGTTTGGACCACACAGCCAGCTCATCTCGAGAGAGGACCAAAGTGACTGTGTGTGTATCTAGGCCTCAGCTATATTTTTATGCCAAATTCCAGAGACCTGAGCAGTGATTCCCTTACATGCCGAAAAAGCCTCCGCAGCACCTAACATGCTGTGCCGCCTCCGGAAAGAGGCTGGGCGAGCACCCCGCTTCGGCTCAGGGACAGCAGTCCCTGCCCCTGCCACAGACTCCAGGCACCTCCTCTCTGTTGTATCCCTCCATCCAGATGGGCCTCGGGCGGGTGGCCCCATGGGGGGGCCGGCTTGGACCTCATCACTCACAGACACTTTGTTAACGAGCCAAAGAAACAAAGTCTTGTTCTCCACCAAAAATAACATTTATTGGAAGGGGACTTGGGGCTTGTGGGCTTCAGAAAGGACAGGCTGAGAATGACTGTGAGAGAAATGAGATGGGGAGGGAGCGAGCACAAACAGATGGGATGTGTGCTCGCCTGGGCGCGGGAAGGTCAAGGGCAGGCCTCCCCTTGTTTATTGCTCGTCCCTCACTTCCTTCCACAGCGAGACACAAAGCTACATGGTTAGAGGACTCCAGGGCCGCGCTGGAGAAATAACACAGAGCCACTCTGAAAGGAAGGCAGCAGCTCCACGCCCCTCCAAGCGCGACCAGGCCAGCCCTCACCTCTGGCTCCTTGGCTCCGACTCAGCCCCACCCCACCCCTGGGAGACAGGATTGTTTTAAAATGTTTCCCTGAGCTCCCATACGACCCAGCAATACCACTTTTGGGAATTTACCCAAAGGACACAAAAACACTAATCGGAAAGGATACATGCACCCGTATGTTCATTGCGGCACTATTCACAATAGCAAAGGTATGGAAGCAACCCAGATGTCCAAAAATAGATGATTGGATCCAGAAGATGTGGTACATATACACAATGGAGTACTA